>JAAAKM020001620.1:0-14406 GCA_010016025.2 Alatinidae sp. Z8VKAUB7J3 | reverse complement strand
TTTGTGTTCTTTACTCAATCGCCTCCAGCTCCAGCCTCCAGCTGCATGTTGGCTAGGCCTGTTATTTAGATAGCCCTGATGAGGGTTCAAAATTCAGATCCGATAATTACTTGATTTGTTCCATTAAATTGCGGCAAACGTCTCATTATTTAAATTGAATTGCAATATTGTGACTTCAAATACAAACATAACTAGAAATGCATTTGATGTCAAGCTATTCCTCACGAACAGCTGAGTGCTTATTTTAATTTACTAAGGAGAAAGACCTCTTTTTATAAATGTCTTCAAAATTTGCCAGCAATAATGGATATAGGCGACTTGACATTTTTGTCTATTTAAAACTAAAATTTTATTAGTTATTCGCCCCAAGATCCTGTAAAGCTCAGACCTGTGATTATCAGAGAGTATTGACTGTCTCAGAGTTATTTGTGTGGAAATAATGTGATGTTCCTGCTCAAGAGTTGATTCCATTTGTTATAAAATTTTCAACGCTTCACAATTTTCTTGTTGAACATGAGTTTTTCATATTCATGCACATGAAGGATAACTCAGCAGCCAAAACGTAATGTATGAAACAAATATAAACAAACGACGTTTTTTATAAGATAGAGACGAACCCAAACTTTCCATGGTGAAGTGTTCATCTTTCTGCAAAGTATTTTAGCCATTTTGACTATCTGCGATAATTCAATTCAAACAATCCCTTTTGCATTTATAATAAACGCTGCACGAGATTTTCTCTTTAAAATAGTTGCGATTAACGCACAATCGATCAGTCGTCTTACGGCAACAACGAATATCCACGATTAGGCTATTTCTGATGGTGTAGCACGGATGCCTTCAATAATTCGTATACATATTTCATCTGACTTTTGAAATACGATTTGCTCTGAGTTCAGCTTAGTCTCAAGGTTTTTCGATGTATTAACCTGTACGTGCACGCGCAGTGCATGAAAGTCAGTGGCAAAATGCCAAAATGCCTAAATGGAGTAAAAAAAAGACAAAAGTATTGGAAAATAGAATACATTAAGAGGAAATGTTAATACCATTGAATACTTCAATTCATATCAAACACAATAATCAAAGGCAAAACACCATCTGGACTAAAAGAACTCATCCATCAAAATATCTGCAAGCAACTTCAATTTGAGTTCTTGCCTGTAATCTCAACGTACGTATTTATCGTTTTTAGGCACCAAAAATGATTAAAACATGCTCGACTTTGATTGAGTCAACTCTAATTACCCCGGAGTTGCTTAACAAGCGACATGTCGACGTACATTACTCATTTTTAAGTATTGCTTTGCTTCCAGCTTCTTTGAATAATCCTTAAAGATAGAGGCCGTAAACGCAAAATTCTATAGGGTTTAGATAAATGAGTAATTTTGCAGACGTCTTGGTCTGCATTCTATTATAATTTTTAATAACTTTTAGAAATTGTATTTAGAATATATCTTAAACATGGTTTTGTTTTCCTTCTCGGGTTAGACAGAGCATGTGGGTTATATGAATTTCCGTCTGGAAAGACGATAGATATTTTTAACGAAAACTATAGGGGCATGTAGAAGTTTTCAAGCTCCAAACAGAAGACGGATTTTCTGACCATGTTCTCGTAAAACGTCGTCTATAGCCATGGTTAAAGTGTATTCATGCACAAACTCAAGAGTACATAGGATCGCCTTTGGTTGGTATGTCACTGCTATCCTTCTTCTCTTCTTCTCTCTTTTCTATCCCGTAACGCAAGGTCGTTGGGGTGCCACGGTACTCTTAAGAAAAACATCTCTCCACACCTCCCTGTCCTCTACTGATCTTAATGTCTGTTCTGGTGTAAGCCCTGTCCATTCGTAGATGTTGTCATATTATTTCTTGTGTTGACGATCTCTTATTCTTTGACCGCTCAGTGTGCCATGTAATATGGTTTTACTCATGCCGCTTGACCTTGTAACATGCTCAAACCAACGCAACTTCCTCTCCTTCAAAGTGTCAAGTAGACCTAGGAAATGCCCTATAGCTAGTGCAGCCTGTTGATAAATCTCCTCATTGGTGACTCGATCTGTGTCTGAGACACCAAGAATTCTTCGAAAGGACTTGCTTTCTAATACTTGTATACTGCGTTAGAGGTCTGCAGTACGTTTCCAGCTTTCACATCCGTACAAAAATATCAAATACACAAAAGTACCCAGCAGTCGAACTTTGGATTTTAGCTGAATCTTCTCTCTTCATAGAATGCTGAGCTTATTCATTGCACTCAGGGTCTCGGCAATTCTGACTAACACTTCAGGTCTTGAACCGGTCTCACTAATGATTGACCCTAAGTGTTTGAACTCTGATACGGGTTCTACGTTCTGGTTGTCGGTTTGATGAGATCTTTGAAAGCCATTGTGAAAATTTGTCATGATCTTGGTCTTTTCTGCTCTAATTTGCATGCCATATTTCATTGGTTCTTTAGTCAGGCGTTCAATCAGCTCTCCCATCTCTTCTTCATTTCCTGCCTGTGCATCAATGTCATCTGCAAACCGAAGTTTAGTAATCTTTCTGCCCCCAACGCTGACTGGCCCTTCGTGATCGTACAACGCCTTAGCCATGATCATCTCCAGGAACAGATTGAATAGGGTTGGGGAGAGTAGGCATCCTTGTCTTACTCCAAGAACTTTTCTGAACCACTCCAACATTGTCGCATTTTAGAGTACTGCACTATTCGTAAGCTTCTGCATGATGTTGATGATGTCTGGACTGATCTTAAAAGCTTTCATAGTTGCCCACAAGGCTTCATGCCAGAACCTGTCAAATGCCATTTTAAAATCAATAAATGCATGGCACAGGTCTCGCAGACGTTCTTTGTGCTTCTCACATATCAGACGCTGATTAAAGATCTGTTCAACTGTGCTGCGCCCTTTCCTGAATACTGCTTGCTCTTCCGTGATGATAGTTTCCGCCTGCGTTTTTAGCCTGTTCAGAGTAACCATGAGTAAAACTTTGCTAGGGGGACAAATGATACTTATTATCCTGTGGTTGGGACATAATTGTAGATCTCCTTTCTTAGGCAACGTGATGACGAGAGAGTGGGTCCAAGCTGTAGGCCAGATACCAAATCTCAAAACTGAATTACAGATGTTTGTGAGCAATGTAATCGTTACTTCGCCACCCGCTTGAAGCAGTTCAGCAGGAATATTATCCGTAATCAGTAAGTATTGTACGGAAAGACTGGTGTGATAGTATTCGAACGAACTGCCAACGTACTTACAATTCCTATTTACAATTTCATGATGATTCTATATTATCTTAGGATCACAGTGCATACGGTTGAATAATGGCATATTGCTATTCCTAGAAAATGTTTGCTAAGTAAGCTAAGTAAACTAAACTAAGTAACGAATCTACTAAGGTATCCACTTCCGTATTACCGAAAGACTGTGGGTAATCGGTACTCAATATTACTATACTATCTTTCAAGCGAGTAGCCATACAGGATAGTTTTGTAGGTATTAAGTGAAGCATTAAAAACGGATATACAAGTCTTCATACCCCGCAACTGCTATAACAAATTTGTAATTTCCATTTTCGTTACAGCTTTCATTGACCTGTCTTTGAAGGTCAAATCAGAACAGTCATATTACCACAAAATATTAAAATATCCTGTTCTTCTTACTTGTCTTTAATTTCTTTCGACAACTGTGTATGTCGTTTGCGTATGTATGACGTACTTTTTTTATTGGGGTTTCTCTTTAACCATATAAATTTTCAAAAACTTTCCAAATTGTATTTGAGAAGACAAATACAATTTTGGGGAAGCATTGCCCCCTCATGCCCGCCCATGGCGACGGGGCTGATTCATGCGGATTTATGATGTGGTAACAAAACAAAAATATCAGTGTCGTCTGCTGCAATGAGTATACCAGAGCATCTATGGGAGAGAGTTAGGACATTGTTGACAATCACACCGTCTGTATCTCCTTTTAAGTCTGCATGGGTACAATTAATGTCCTTTGATTGTCTCTAATAAATCCAAGAACGAATGTTTATAACCCTCAGCCAATATTTCTTTCTATCTCTAATAGGAACAGCAGATGGAACAGCAATATCAGCAGCACGATACGAGTGGAGACGGCGACGCTCCTGATATGCTGCCTTAATGGTAAATACAACTGTTAACTTTAGACCACGGTAAATGATACAGTGGAACAGCCCAATCAAATACAATCCTTTGATGATTGCCAGGCTTTAGCTAGATCAAAGATCAACTGCATCAGCAAGGACTTATGAAACTTCTTCATTGTTTTGTCATCATCAAACATTCCAACGCCATAATCTTAAAAGTATGACTCCATCACTATTTACAATATAGATAATATATACTCAAAAAATAATATTTTATAAAAAAAAAATTCTTTACTTCCTTTCTTTAAACTATGAATAGACAAGTTCAAGGAATTCCTTTTTTCTTTGTAGAGCAAAGACCCCGATTGATATTTCCACCAAGTGGTACAGCCATAGCTTTAGTAGTTTATGAGATTTACAAAAGGGCTGAAAAAGTCCTCTCCATACTTTCGAAGACCAAAAACGCCCATAGTAAATCGGGTTAATGTTACCCTCTGAAGAGTTACATCTGTGGGAGCCTAGACAACCCAGAACTCTCAAATCCAAGCTAAGGTGGCACGAGCCCACAAATGAAGTACCACCAAGTTGTACTAACTGTAGCTGAAAATTTTTATGTCGCACACCATTACACATCAACTGTCATAGTAAGTCAAACGAACCACGTAACCTGTGCAACATCTGGTCTCTACAGTTGCCATTTTCCATAGAAGGCAAACATTTTATTACCGAGGACACTAGATATCAAACTGCAGTTCTAAAGTAAAATTAGCTTGATAATACAAACGTCAGCGTTGGCTTAATTTTTGCCCCTTTTTTACTGTTCATGTCTTCTTTCTCCATTACATTTGTCTGTTCGTTTGCTATTTTGAGCAAAGTCTCTTTGCTTATGATACAAGCCTTGTATCCATATGCTACACAGGAATGACCTATGATAACAAGATTTATTCCCTCTATAGAAACAACAGGCTCATATTAGCAAGGTTACTCCTCATCTTCTGATAGGTTGTGTTTGATTGTTGATATGTTGCGTTTGATTGTCTTATCCGAGACTTTTCTAGAGTCATATTTTTATAGGAGTTCATGTAGGTACAAAGATGCTTGAACTTGCCTACTTGTTTCAGATCTAAACTAAGTATCCATCTCCAGTCCCATATTTCTGCTCTCGGTGACTATCCATCTAATAATGCTTGGCAGCTCGGTCTCATTTTCAACTCTCAAAGCACTATGCTGTGCATAGATACAGCAGCAGACGTTGTCAAACATGTTTTAGCTAACCTTGACTGCTGGTATATTTCAATATGCTGTTAAATCAACTTCCTATACCATAGAAAACAGATATGGAGACAAACTTAACCCTTGTTTTACTCCTATCTTGATCCTATCGTAAGAGCTGCTTCTCCTTGAAGATAGATCGCTGCCTTTGGCCCCCAAGTAATATCTGAATAAGCAGCATATTTTCTACCTCGCTAGTGATTGCCTCAAGTCATTTAAGGGTGTCGTCATGTTCTTGAACGATTGAAAGTAATAAATTAAGCGATGGGCCTTTCTGTACTTGTATTACTCTTTCGGAGAGCAGTTTCATCATATAGATGGCACTGTACTTTTTCTTCCAACAAACCAACACTGGACATTACGTACTGCCTTATTCAGTCCGTATCCATCAAGCCGATAATACGACCGAGTTGACAATTGATAGCTCCTGGACTTTTATTTTGAACCACTACGAAGGTGAGCCGGGGGAAGTTGGAAGTAATTCTGCCCTGGTCATAAACGACCTTCACAAGCATTGCGACAGTAGACACAGAAACATTTCTAAGGGAGACAACATTATCTTTTGATGCTGATGAGAACAATACGAACGTTGACGATTCAGTGCCTTAATTATTGTAATAATGCAGAACTTCAAAGAAAAGAACTATGTCCGGATATTAGCAAAATGCCTCGCTCTTTTAAGAGCTAAATCATAGCATTTAAGTTATTCTTGCTCATTTAAGCTCGAAAACATGTGACTACCATTTTTATGACGCTACTAAGTCAACACATGGTTTCGTCAATCTTTGTCCCTCGGCGAAAGTACCTAAAGGTTCGGTCACACCGCCAACGATAACGATACTTATACCGATAAAAAAATCGTTGGGCCTTATCACCTGATAGTGGTCACACTGCGAACGATACCGATCCGATATTCTCAACGATATCGCTGGCGAATCGTTCCTCCAGCGATTTTCCCAACGATACTCCAACGATAAAACCCGCTTAGCCAATCAGCGCTTAGAAAACAACAGAGATGAGTTCAAAATGGAGGACAACAGAGTCGAAGAGTCGATCATGGCTGTGGAAATCAATGAAGTTCTATTTAACAAAAATGATAAAGTAATACACGACTTATGAGTTCTCTAATAATAAACTCTCCATTGCTGTCAGTCGTAAATCATTTTTATAAAACATGTACTGTTCATGAAAACTGATTCAATCGTTATCATTTGGATTTTTTGTCCGAGCGAGCGTCGCACCCGAGGACGCTGTATATTTGAAAAGAACACTAGAGAAATAGAAAATATGTCACCGCCGGGGATCGAATCCGTGACACAAGCTTTCGCGGCGTGCGCTCTACCAACCGAGCTAGGTGACCTCAGATGACACTGTATATCTTTGGTTAATCGGATCTTATATGTTGCATAAAAAGAAACTGAGTTGGTGGTGAAAAATAGCTACCAGCACAATTTTCGGACAACATTTTACCGAAACTGTAATCTTTTAATGCGTTTTGACCCCTTTCCCACTTCAGAAAAACTTGCAACTTTCCAAATTGATTGAAAAACGTCTAAATTAATGAAAAACGAGCTTCGGAAATCTAAAGATCAATTGAATTGGTTCAAAAAAGATGTCATTGTAAACTAATCTGCCATCTCAAGGCATTTTTTAGTAATTTCTCGAGTTCAGATTTGCATGTAGCTTTCATAATCTGCTAATAAAAGTATGAATTTATAAAGATAACCTTTGGAATTAAGGAACTTAGTCTATAAATGGAAGAACTATATCTTCATTTTTAGTGGAAAGATCATAAAATATGCTTCAGCTGCTAGCATATTCCCAAATCGCTGTCAAATCGACAACAACACCAGGGGAACAAACAAGCCATTGGATTTAAATGCGATTCAAATTACTTTAATTGTAGGAATTTTTCATGAGTGTTTGATAGAAAATTCTGACCGTTTGGGACCAATGTTGTTCCATCCAAATGATTTTTTGAATAAATGAGTTCAAATTACAAGTGATGTACTTTATTTCTTTTGGTCTACCGTATTTTTCGATTTAGCACCACCCTCGAATAAATGCCATTTTCTATTAAGCGTAATATTTTGAGCACAAATGTTTTCCAACCGCGAGCATAGACATGGTCTCATTTTTAGACGTGTGGGCGTCTAAATCCTACTTTAAAACTAGTATATCATTCTCATTATTTTGTTATTGCGATTATCACATATGTTGTTTTGTTAGACTTTAAAATAGAAAAGCATGTCACCACTGGGAATGTGAACCCGTGACCTACGCTTTCGCGGCGTGCGCTCTACCAACTGAGCTAGGTGACCTCCGATGTTAACATACTTCTATTTCTCTAGTCGCCATATTAGCTCCCAATCATCCACCGGTGGACATCGACATCCAGCTCAAAGCAATTGGACCTAGCTCAGTTGGTAGAGCGCCCGTCGCGAAAGCGTGGGTCACGGGTTCGAACCCCGATGGTGAAATGCTTGTCTATTTTATCTAGTGTTCTTTTCTAACTTAACATTTAAAATCCTCTCTTCTCGATGATATGTTGTTTTTCGAGACCATTTTGACCAGGTATCCCAAGGCGCGTATATTAAAATAAAGATAATAGATGATTCAAAGCATATCATCAATACATGCCACCAGTTTCAGTTGTTAAGGCCAGACATTACTATAATACAATAACTGGAAAAGAATGAGCTGTGTGTTTAATAACTAATTTAGAAAATCCAATGGGGGACAGCGTAGTAAAGACATGTCTGAAAGATAGTCGTGATCTCCAATAATAAAATAAACTTGATAGCATGAAAGTGCAAGCATCTTGGTTTTATTCTGAGAGTATTGTTGGGTTTGAGGGTCCTCGCAAATTGATAGTAAAAGACTAGTCAATAAACTTACTGAGGGTGCCTCGCGTCCTTGGTGTTACCTATTATTTTTTGCAAAAGAACTAATGAATTGGCTGAACCAAACAACTTGTGTTGTTATTAAATTTAACACGGCATGGTCTCGTATCTATAACTATTGTTTTTATTATCCCTGAATTCTGTTATGGACATTCAATAATAACCAGAAAAGCTTAGTGTTTCCATCTTACTGGGTCAACGCAGTGAGAACATTATGCGCTTCATCTACAAAGCTACAGGATGAATGGATAGCAATTGAGTTTGTAAGTTAAGAGGAAAAAATAAGAAGGATGGCCAAGCCTAGTCCTTTCCAAGATGAATTCTTTTTATTCCTTTGCTACTATTACATTTATGATAGAGGTGGACACTGCTTCCATTCTTTGTCCAATTTTATAAGCCCCCCGACATGGCCCGCACTTTATTCACTGACCCCATAGGACGGAGGTCTGGGTAGGGTTGCTACTTTTAGCTTTTTCTCAACCAATTTTTTGATCCTTAAAATCTTTTCCTTCTTTAAAGCTTGAATTCAGCGTTTCTTAAAAGATAATTTAATATTTTATAGGTTTCAAATTACGATATTTAGAACATGAAATCTGATCTTTAGAAGTGTTTAGCATCTATTCATTTCCTTGATTCGATCATAGATTATATGCTCATAGGTTGAAATTTTCTCATTCAATGCGAATGCAAGGAGATTAGTGGATATTATCAAAGAAAAACCTAGACATTTTTGCTTTTGTAAATTTGTAGCTGCGGCGGTCTTACAGTTGAACAACAATGCTGTCCCTTTTATTGAATTTGGAGCAATCCTATATGACTAATAAGGAAGTTTAGTGTAGTAGTTTTCAACGTTGTTTCATTAAGGATTTGTTTACCATTTTAGAGTTAATAACAACTTAGATACCTCAGTTGGTCTCCATTTTATTGTATGAAATTAGTAGAAAAGAAAAACGAGGACCTCCGAGACTATTTTAGTCGAAATGCTTACCTTCTGGTTTTCCTCAATTTTAAAGGCGCCGTGTTTTCAATAAATGTATACCGAATAATTCTTGATCATTAAAGCAATGTGGGAAAGGCATGCTTGTATCTTATGACTTTTTATGAGGTTTGCAGAACTTATTTTGATGGAAACGATCGTTAAAATTTCTCTTGACTTAAGTCTAGTTGGCTCTAGTTGTTTTGATGAAAGTAAAGCATCAAATTTAGATCAAATGAACCAAAGTAATATTGAAGTTTTAATATCTTTAAAAGTAGAATCTAATCTTCTGGTAATGTGCTGAATATTTAAATACATTTTTCAACTCGGTTGCTTCTTTCAATGTGACGTGTTTCATCCACAAAAAAAGGACGCAGGCAGAAAAATTTTACAACAAATAGCACGAGGGAGCGAACAAGCCATTTGACTTAAATGCAGTACCAGTTATGCGAGTTTTTATCGTAGAACTGTTATATGAGAGTTTGGTTAAGAAATTGTGTTGGGACCAGATATTTTCTTTTATACAGATAGTTTTTCGTATGGAAAGAGTTTGACTTACATGTGATGTACTTTATATTTTTGTACTATCGTATTTTCCGAGTAAGCTACGCCCTTGAATAAATGTCATAACCGCTTAAGCGCCACGTTTTGAACATATGGTAATAAGAAATGTCCTTGACTAAGCGCCACCATTCCTGTGATTATACAAGCAATTCAAATAGAAATTCAGGTTTCATGTATATCTCATGGATATTTTTAGACAATAATGTCCGGAAATAAAGCAATTAAATGCAATGCGTGCTGTTCTTGGGAAGTTCACTTAAACATACAAGGACACAAATACAGCTCCAATTTTTCAAATTAAATTCTCGTATCTTAACTTCTCAACTTTCTGTCTGATAATATACTATTGCATTTTGGAAAAAGCAACCTTAATAACAAACTCATACTTCGTGGGAGTGTACAAGCGTAAAAATGCACAGACAAAGCTGAGTTCAATCAATGATGCAGAAAAATATTGTCTGTGAGGTCATCGCATGATTTTCCATAAAAGAGTCACATTTAATTCTACGAATATGCAATTGTTGTACCAAGTTCACCCTTGCCATTGGACCTGGACTAGGTCTGTCCATACGGACCCTTCAATATATTAAGCCAAACGATAAAGATAATCTTAACGAAAGAAAGAAGTCCATCGCAACTTTTTAAAAGTTTCTGTTATGCAGGGATATGGGTTCGGAAGGGGCTAGGGGCTCAGGTCTCAAAATAAAATTTTGCAACATTAAGGATACATTTCCTCCTTTAATAACACGATTTCGTAAAAATTAAGTCGATTTATATATCTTATTCAAGATTTTCTTCTCACAATTCAACATGGAGAATTATATGCTTTAATGTAAGGATTAGGAAGGTCTCAGTTTGTAGGCATAAGTGCAAATAATACTTATCGTAAGTGAGACTTAACTCAAGAACGGCTTATTTTTATTCCTCTAAAACTGGAGTGTAGACTCCCGGGATGCGAATGCCAAAATGCCCATCCTGTACTGATGTACACCGAGCATAGTAGATAGGATGTGTAATGAATTTTTGCCAGAGGAAAGATCTCTAGAACTTCTGAAATAAGATTGTACTACACTAGTGCTACATTACTTTTGTTAAGTGTGAATTTAATAGGAAAACAGTAACTATTTCACTTCGTTCTAAGCTTATTGCATGGATTCATTATGTCTGGAATGTTTGGGCTAAAACGGAACGTCAGGAGTAAAAAAAATTGCTTACGAAGGCATTAGGCAGGTCATAGAAACTCAAACTGTACGCTGAACTACAAAGTATTCTCTACGGTGATATGATTAGAGAAAAAAGAAAACTGGTCTGGGGAACGAATGAATCAACAAGAATTAGGCCATACTTTCCAGAAAGGAGCCCCTCTTGAAGGACTTCTATCGCCAGGGAGTTCAGGGTTGCGCCATGGAATAAAAAACGGGTTCAAGAGATGACCAAAGGTTTCATTTCCTTTGTTCCGTTACATCTGTAGAAATGGTTTCGTATGTTTTGTGTTTCTTATATCTGATGTAGGGCTCTTTTCTCTCTGCCTTTCTTGTTTTAATGTTTCGTTTGTTATCTTTACCAAACTAAAACATACTTGTGAAAAGGGGGAGGAATTTATTTTCCCACCCCCTCAGGCGGCGTCGATGGAGTGACTATATGAAGGGGAGAGGGGCCTTTCACTGAGAAACGTTAACTTCTTCGATAATGTGAAAGTACGATCGTGGAACAGGGTTCAACAACAGCAAACTGACTGGTAACTGCATTTTTTCCTGCTGTGTCTCTTCGTGGGAATGTTTCGTTGAGTAATGTCATATCCAGCTCTTGCGAAACGACCATGCTGCCTACGAGTCATGGTTCTTAGCAGAATAACGTCATTCTCTTGATATGGTTGATTGCCTCTGTTTCTGTCAACTTGAAAGTGGCCTCACTTCCTGATTGATCCTCTTTACGGACATGTTGTTGATTTTGTGCCATCTGGATTGACACAGAGACAGGCTAACTAATTCATCAACCACCACTGCCAATATCTCAGAAGTTTGACCAGCTGCCAGTTGGATGAACTGCGATCAGTTATCTTGAGCCAGGTCGATGTGCGAACATGATTAGAATATGAGATCGGCTCTTGTGTTTCTTCAGAATCACAATCACCGCACCAAGAGGACGAGCATGTACTTCTTCACTTATTTACTCTGCTATTTCAGTGTAATAGTAACACTTCAATCATTCATTGAAGCTGGGATCGTAAAGTCAAGATGCACAGATAACGGCATTTCAGCAGGAACAGGAGACATCGCCCTGATCACATGGCTAAAGGATGCACGATTCATGGCATTCTGCCTCGATAAGGTAAACTGTCTTGTGACACGATCGATAGTATTTGATTTCTTTGTATGATATGGGAAACAGAATAGCCTAAGTTTTGAATGGGTAAACAGCATAGCAGTTTTTTAGCAACTTTATGAGAAAAGCTACAATATCACTCAAGTATACGCTTGATGAAGCATCTTTGTTTGATTAGGTTGCAATGATTTGATTTCAGATCATGATAAGTAATCTGACTGTTTACGGTTGTAAAACGCTAACAGGAAACCCGTTTGGATCATCTCGAAGAATCAACGCGTTGATTTATGTTAGCTCATATTCTTGAATTTTCAAAAAGTAGAAGTACCACAGTCCAAAAACCATACTTCAGAGGTGCAATTAAGTTGGTGCAGTGTGACGCAACTTTCATGCTATTTGCCGTATTTCAATTAAGCCTTTTGAGCGAGAAATTCAGTTTAAAACTTCCTACCAATATTTTTTTTCACGGCCCAATTATTGGTTGCGGGAAAGGAAATCCTGCTATCACACCAATTTAACAAATTTTGTTGATTGCCACTTTATATCAGACATCGTCATTTAATACATATGTATGCTCCCGATGCTGAGTTTGTAATGTAATAAAGATGTATATATTTCGTAATTTTTTACTGCAAATAACGGCATGGTCTAGGAGCAGGCTAGATTTTTTAATGTCGTGATTTTCAAAGTTGACGTTTAAGAGTTTAGTTAAATTTCACATTTCCAACAGGATGTAAAATAAATAGGAAAATTTGACTGAAAACTGTTTGCTGGCTCTAGCACATGTTCAAATCTGTCATCCGCAAAAGGCAAATGATCTCCCATATGAAATAAAAACTTCTGAGTACTGAAAGTGATAAGGCGATGACATATATTGTATGATTTAGAAACCATATGACATGGTGTTTAGTTGATTTGCTAGAATTAAAGAATCTGAAACATGCCTTTATTTTTTGATAATTTTGCAATGGCACATAATTTCCAAACTTTGGGTTGCAACAGTTTTTACCGGTATTGAAAAGCAGTTTTTTGAAAATTTTGCTCGTTAAGTTCTGATTTTTTAAAATTTCGTATTTAATAGAGATAAGAATGTACAACCCTTGCTGAAGTTCGATCATCAAGTACTAAACTTTGATAAAATTTAGGTCATATTTTTGAGCGAGAATAAGAAGAGATGATCTGATTCAGTTCTCTGAATATGTAATTGCCAAAGTCCGTGTAATTTATTAAGTGAATTTTAACTTTTGACTGGAAAGGGCCATTGGATGTAGGAACCCGGTGACAGTTATAGTTCAAGTCTCTAACTTCTGGCGTTCTTATTAGTCAAGTGGTGAGACGATTTTACGAGTTGCGACACACACACGAGCCATATCTGGAATAAGATCTTCCACTGGCAAAAGGCGCAAGGTTGCAGGTGTTTACAACTGAAGATAGATGTTCAAATGACAGTAACTATACGTGTAGATTACTCGAACAAGATTTTGCGTGTGAATATGAGCTTCTGGTTCATTTATTTGCGGTTTATCAGCGGGGATATTCAAGATTTGATTAGAGAACAGTAACTTGTCAAATAGTTGTGATAACAGATAAATTTCAGTGGGAAGTATCACTTCGATTACAGCAAAATTTGCACGACCCCAAGGTATCAAATTAGGGGTAAAGTGGTTTAATCAGTATCTCAATTTTTGTATATTGGATCAACATATTTTATGAAATTACGACCAGATATCACTTCGTCACCCCTTCGTGCTTGCGATCTCTTTTCAGGGTCGTTAGATACGGGGGTGGGTGAGGGGGTAGGTAGGGGGGGGCTCGTTTTCCGAATATGGGAGGGATGTGTTTCAAGAATTCAAATATGTTTTTTCACTCTCCTGACCATCATTATGCTTCACGTATGGCAGACTTATAGTTATTGTTGCATGAAAGATTAAAGAAAAATTATGACATAACCAGCTTCAACTTCAACACCTACCTAGTTTTCATTTTAGTAAGGGTTCCATGTTTCCATTTTTAAAAAAGCCCCTTTGGGAAGACACACTTTGTGCTTTTATGGCCAATTTAAAAATGGCCAGTCAAAATATTGCCACTACCCATGAACATAGATTTTGTTTACAAATTGTTAATTGTACAAAAATGAAATGAAGTAAAAATGAAGAGGTGAAAGAGTGGTAATGCTCCACTCTTTGAGAATTATATATATATATATATATAATTGCAATGTGTCTGCTGAGAATATGTATATGTCTGGCACTGATGAAGGCTCAAAGC
>JAAAKM020001619.1:1662-14407 GCA_010016025.2 Alatinidae sp. Z8VKAUB7J3 | reverse complement strand
CCATCATAGGCACAAATTTCGCAAGGCACAAATTTCGCGCTACACCGGATTACAGTTTTGGTCACGATAATTTGGGTTCTCCAAGTTTCCGACATAATAGAGCAGCGGGGTTGCCTACATCAAAGCTTACCTTCCGGGTAGAGTTAACCTTTAGATCTGTCAATGTTTTTTTCTGCACTTTCTCTATGGCTTGGAAAGGATTAAACACCCACTAAGCGCGCCCCAGTTCTTCCAATGCTTGTCCAGCAAATATGACGCAAACTATGTTTCGCAGAGGAGCTAAATTTGTTAACTGACGAGACTCGGGAGGTAGTTCTTGCATAGTTTCATCCTCCCAGCGAGAGGCAAACAGGTACTCTTGTAAGTGAGCAGCAGTTTAAGGTACCTCGTGAAAAGCTGTCAAATTTAGAGAGGTATCATCACTTCAACAAAATTTTCATTCAGTGTTGCAAGTCAAACATCACGCATTCTGCACACCTCTAAACAAATCAGATTGTTATTGTGATAAACGGACCCTAATAATCTGCCTGTGCTCAAGATCGATGCAATACGGTAATGCTTCCCATGGTAATACTATCCAACTTGGTGTTTTCTTGACAAAGAAAGCGTACTCCTTCTTTGTCCGAAGCGCTCATTGCAAACAAAAACGATCTTATGTTTCTGGGGCAAATTTACTGGACATTCAAGATCACAATCAAAACGAGGCTGGTCCTCGAAACAACCCAGATCGTCAACATCTATCCTTGTGAAACAAACGGAAAACAAGAATTGGAATGGCCGCAGGAAGGCTTTCGCTAGAGCTATACAGTTGCAGGGTGGGAATTCTATTTGGATCTGTTAAGACAGCCAGGTAAGTACAGCAACATACTTTAGTACAAGTACTTTTACAACCTATGAGGATCTGATTCACGAAACAAGCGCACAAACCTACTCAAAAGATTATGTAACTTCGGATCTGTTTAGATCAAAGATCTATTTGCCTACCACTGTTCCCCGAATACAAATATCTAAGTTCCGGGAATAATTTTTGTTAATAAGCACACATCCCTCCAGCGAGAGCCGCATATATTAGAGTATTGAAATTTTAAACTATTGTAGTGTTAAAGATCTATACTATTATTCACCAGAACTGGCCAGAAGAACAGAAAAAGGTAGGCGTATAACCTTAGGCCTTCCTATTACCTACACCATGAAACGAAGCAGCAGCACAAAAGTGCACATATAGACCAACTTGTAGCTTATTTGCAGATACTGTCATGGGGGGAACAGATATTTTTAAATTTGAATGCCACAGTTTTGAAACAACTTGGAAAACAGTGTTGCGTAAACAAACGTTCTAATTTATAAAACGTATTACCAATATTATGTAATTTGAATTTGATGTAGTTAAAGGCAACGACGAAAGGGCAGCAAAACTATCCCCTCGACACTACAGATGGCCTTTACTAGCTGTGTGTCATGTCACACAAGCGAATGTTCCTAGTTACTTTGTTGAAGCTGAAGTTATTTTGCAAGACGCAAGTGCCCATGCCAAGTAATGAGGCAAAGGGAATTGACATGAAAATGTTGACATACTTCTATGTTCAAGCAAAGTATTTCAGCTATATATAAACAGTTAAAGTATTTTTTTGGCATACGCATAACTTACAGACATATCTGCTTCACATACGCAATGCATCGGATTAATTCTTGCCATACTGATTATTCAAATGGGGCTCGATGACCTGAACTTTTCTCATTTTCTTCTTTTACTTGTGATTGCGAATATCACAAGTAAGATCGAATGTTGATATGCAGTTTCTCTGACAAATAAAAACACTGGGAACCACTAGAGAAGCAAAGACATAACTTTCTCACTGTTTTTAAAAAAAATACATCCTTCTGGTCACCAGCAGTTACAGTTATGGAAGATATATGAGCTATATATTTGACCAAAACAGACCAGTATCATTTTGCTGTAGTTTTTATACTTTAATAGAGACTTTAATATTTCCAGCTAGTTTTGTCGCATAGCCATTTTCAGTTTCCCCTGATGCACTGGAGAGGAATGTTGAAGGGGCATGCCAACAAGACCATGCCCTTATCCAACAGGAGATGATCAGTGTAATGTTTTCAGCAGTGGCTGGACCAAATTGGCTATTGATCTCTAATGCTTAAGCCTTGCACATCTAAGTTACCTTATGCTGCTCATGGGTCTATATCAACTCATCAATGCAGCTTGGAAGTCACCATACAATGATGACAGGGCGACAATTTCATCAAAATCATTTTGTATGGCTGTTCCAAAGTTAGCATCATGCCATTAGGACTATAATCTAGACTTTGGACTAATATATTCATTTTAATGTAACTGCCAATGCATAAGGTTCCAAAATAGTTTAATTGCAAGCTATTCTGGTGATGCTCCACTCTTTGAGAATTATATATATATATATATATATATATTCTCAGCAGACACATTGTAATTATATACATATAATTCTCAAAGAGTGGAGCATTACCACAATAGCTCAATGGTTGAGGCATTGGTTTAGTAATCATGAGTTTGTGAGTTTGAATCCGGTCAGCACTGTTAAATTGCAAGACTAAAAACTGTTAAAAGGCATATTAAAATATATATAAAACTAAGATGCCTGATTGCAATACGCAAGCTTTCGGATTGAGTAAAATCCTTTATCGAGCTTACAGAGGGTGGAGATTCCATGGGTTTGTATTCGAAAAAAAGCACCAATTCTACAAATTTAAATACATAAAGGCGAGGAACAAAGTTTGGAAACTATGGACTCATGCCATGTGCCTATCATGTTTCTAGACATAATAGTTTTAACTTAATAATAATTTTTAACAATACTAGTCTGTGGACTTTCAGCTGCGATTGTTTGTTGAAACCTGCCTGTTTTTGGAATGAAGTATCCATGGAAAGTCTGTGGAATTTCGTATCTGTATTAGAAACGTGACATTAGAAGTTAGTTAACAGTTTTGGTGGAAAGTCGTAGTGTGGAATCCAAAATAGGCCTGCTTGCAACCTCATCTGACACATAACGACCTTGAAGAGGCTTGACCTTCCCAGAACCCTCCATTCCTTTAAAGCTGCTCACATAATATACATTATATATATATATATATATATATATATATATATATACGTACCGGTATATATATATACTATATACTATATACATTGTGAGATGGTTGTTATTTATGGTAAAAGGAATATACAGTAACCTAACATCATTCATCATTCATATCACTGTTTTAGATGTTCCTGCCCAAGTTTCACCAGACATGCAACAGCTCTAAGCAAATACAAATACTACTCCACTGATAATGGATATCTGAGTACAAAAAATACGTACCATTTGAACTTTCCACCTGGTCAATGTTATATCCAACACAGAAGCTTATTTGGGCTACCAAATGTACTCGCATCAAAGAAAAAAGAATATTCTGAGAAAAGAATAATTGGGTATGTAAGAATTTTTTTCTGCCTTACTATATATATGTTTGTATAATGATGTTTTGATGTCTATAGGTACATATAAACTAGTTTATGATTACGTATCTTCTGAAAATCTGGAAGTTGAAATCTCATTGGAAAAATCCTTTGGGAAAATTTTCCAGCAGAAAAAGTCGAACAAGGGTCATTCCATGCTAAACCAACTAGCAAAATTGGAGTTTGACACCCTAAGTAACATATTTCCTTCAAACTGTCATAGCAATTAGAGATACTTGAGACATGTTAAAATTGAAAAATTTTGTGTAAAATAATTCATGGTTCTAGGGGTATGAGGGTCTAAAATTTTGACTTTTGAGACCCAAGTTTCAATCAGTGACCATTTGGGATATGTTCCTATGAAAAGCACTTCATTTCCACCTTGTAAAAATGCTGTGGTGCATGGATTGACTTGAAACTTTGTAGGTAGATCATGTTTTGTGTAGTGGTTTCAAAAATGTAAATTAAAAGTAGTAGAATTGTAACCCTGGACCTCTAATTACCTCACAGCCATCCTAGGCAATGTTTATCTGTTCATGCACCATAGCTATAATTTCCATGCTATTTATTTTCCCAGTTGCAAAACTTTGATGATTATGATTTTAAGGGATATTATGTTAATGTATTGAATCACGTTATATCAAAAAACTGAGATGATACTTTATTATGGCACTCCTTTCCAACTGCCCACTTCCAGCACCCGTAATTAGCACATTTAAATCTAAAGGCATAGAAGAAAAAGAGGAGCTTGTGAGAAAAAAATATGTAATTAACAAGTAAATTTTAGTACTGGATATGCTATCAGTAGGTGTATCTGTGCTAACCTTATCCATTCCAAGATCCACAAACAAGTACTGGTTAGGGGTATTGTTTCAGGAAAACAGAACTTATATATATATATATTCAAACTGTTTTGACTTACGTTGATTCTGTGCTGATCGTAGCATGTTCTCCTTCTGAAAAAGATATTTAAAGAGTACTGTGGCATTTGTCAGTGCCTGGTATTGTGCCATGACCCACAGAAGACAACTTTCTGGAACTTAACATTTACATAAGGTCTTTGTTGAACCAGTAACAAGATCTAGATGGGAAGACTGTATTCAATGGTATTCAACTTTACTCCAATGTTATTATTTTCTCAAGATAATCAGTTGTGCCATTTCTAATTTTGTCACCATAACATATCACAGGAAAATCTGATATTTTGCATTTATTCACTATCTACCACACATTTCATGAATCAGATATTAGCTTAAAATGATAACTTAGTGGTTTTTAGGAGAGTATCTGCTGGCTTTTTATTAATCTTGACCAAGCATACTTCTTTTCCATAAACTGTACCTTAATGCCATTTATGAAAATTTTATGGAACTCTATAAAGGCTTACTAGCAGAAGCCCTGGATCTGCTTGTTTACAGTGAAACCTCCTCCAGGTAAACTGTAAACTCATCCTTGGGAGCTCTGGTGATGGCCACTTATCAGGTTTTTCACTGCTGACACTCGTTATGCCTGCTACTTTGTAGTCAAGATATAGTTTTGCAAGATATTGTCAACCTGGACTGGTTTTCTAGAGTTAGGTCTGGTCTCCAATTGCATTAAAATGGATGCCCAGATCTGCCGGTGGTTGAATTGGAGCTTATATGGCAACTAGAGAAATAAAGTATGTTCTGCAATGGACGACCCAGGCAGAAAGCAAATTCCTAATATAAAGATGAGTAGCCAGCGCAAGTCAAGTCTACTGATGAAATGTAGTGGCAAAACATTGAATGAGCTTATGTTGTATTCTACCACCATCTTCAAATCATTAAGCTACACTTCATCAAACATACTGGGGTAAAATCACAACATAAGTAATAGGATATATTAATAACTAACAAGAGACATACTGAAAGAAGGAGAGGTGAGCTGAGCTTTTGTTTACATCAAGTGACTAGGTATGTTTAGACGAAAGAAGATTTTCTTTGAGCAGAAGCTCAAATCCTGAAGAAGCTAAGGTGAGAAAAGTGAAGTCAGAGGCAGAGGACAGATGAGAATAAGTTTCAGCATGTAGATAAAAAACTAGAAATTGGAGGGTTATAAAGCATCTTTCCAGTTAATGGTGAAACTCACAGATGAACCTACAAAAGTCTATGACATTAACGGATTGCCCGCCCTAAATACACCTCTTCACATTAGCGACACTTAAATTGGTAGACTGTGCAGGAGTGTAGTAACTTGGAAGTTCAGTTCTTAAACTGAAAAAATTTAGATGAAATGAGGAGCAGGGAAATAAACAAATGTTAACTTGAGGATAAGCAGAAGAAATGATTTTATTGAGTTGTGTATGAAGCATAAGTGAGTGGAGCCCTGTAAATGGTTAAAGAAAATAATTGTTACAGTTAGAAACCAAAGAATACTAAAAAAGAATTTAGAAAACGTTTTACGAAAACAAGAATTAATAAAACTAACAGGATAGCCATTCTTTTACAAGCATGGTATGAGTTGACAAAGCTTTTCATTAAAGGACACATATGTAGAACAAATATGAGACTTGTCTTATATTCTATGATACTATTATTTTCATACTACTATTTTTGCAAACCCTCTGTTATATGCCTATCTACACACTTTGACAGATTTCTTCACATGGTATATAAGAAAAGTCTTATTTTTACATTAGCCAATTATATCTTTAACATTTGTTTCACATAGGCATCCTTTGATGACGAGCTTTGTAAACTATCTGCTATGGGAAAAGCAAACAGAGTTTAGAGAGTCCAAATAGAATATCTGCCAACATGTATATCGATGTTATGATCTTCACTCTTCGTTTTTGACATTATATATGTTGCAAAGCGTTTGAAATTCTGAATGCACCTTGATTTGCACATTTTAAGTAAGTCAGGAATCAAATGAATTTAGTCAATGTTTTTGCATTTGTGGATTAGAGACTTGACTCAAATTAACATAAATCAATTGAGTTCAGAAGAATAATATTATCGGTCTTGGAAAACTTAGGGGTATGATTGACTATTTAAGTCACCAAGGGATGCTGCCCTTGCGTAGCCCAACCAGAAAACATCAAGTAAGTGGTAATTAAGTATTTATCTAACCGTTCTATTCTCAAGTTAATGTTCCTTGTTTTTAAGTGGTCTTGCTTCTGTAGATAAGTAGCATTTTATGAAAAATATTTGTTACCCATTGGTTTGTAAAGTGAGCTTAAAAGCATCTTGCCCCTGCTGCTATGGAAGTTGACTTTGAATGAAGGAGACAATGATGCATGTCTAGTTAGTTGGTTTCCAAGCTGTTGCAAAAGAGCTCTAGTTTGCATATGATTGATACTTGAATCAAAGAATGTGAAACTTATTACTTCCATGATAGTTTAAGGTGTATATAAAGGTAAAAATATCTATACAAGCTCCTTTTAGTCTGGGTTTGTCTTTTTTCTTGTGAAGAATCATGTTTTAGAATTCATAAGGCTTAAATAGACAAAGTGGAGTTTGAAAATGCTGAACTAAATGGATTCACTTGTCAACAATTAAATTCTAGACTGTGTGGTAGAAGAGATTTACTAGTTGTGAATACTAGTTATGTACATCTTCAAACTTTCAAAGGCAAGTATTGTATCTTTTGATAATGCAGACAATGGATTCTACATATAATATGAAAATTCCACAAAGCATGTGATTTATGAAGGGGTACATTTCTGTCAACCAAATTATACTTTCATTTGGCCTGATAAAATTGATGAAAACTGTTTTAGTCATTTGGAGAGCAAAGCCTGCAATTCCTCTTTTTGTTTCTCTTGCTCTGTTTTATGTCTGTTTTAAGCTTCCTATAAGAAAATAATTTGCATCTTAATTTTCTGCATCCCAAGGCACTAACTTCATGTATCATATCATTTGAAGCGAAGACGCATGACTATTGATTAAAGTAAATCAAATATTAGCCAAGAATTTCTGACTTTTTAAAAAAAATTCCTTTGTTGTGTCCCTCCGTTCTTTGTTGTTCTTGCAGTATAAAGTAAACCAAGGCAGTATTTGAAATATATTCTTTTTACTGCCTTTGGTTGTTATTTGTCTCTAGAAGCAATGATCAACCACTCCTCCAGGGGGCATGGTAGGTGTGTAAGTTAGATGGCTGGCCAGGCCAATCTGCACTGAACGTTTTTAATCATTAATAATGGGAGGCTGTGGTATCATTTGGTATTTATCAGCAGTGTTCTTTTTGGACATTCAGAGGGTTTTCCAGGTGCAGCTGACCTGCTCTCTTCCAAGCTCATCACACCTTTGCAATTAGCTTATTACAACTCACTTTTATTCTGAGGAGTCAGTTCCCAAGTCAATTGGACACTGTCACATGCCTTTAGAGACGCTTTGAGATTATTTTAGAATCATTTCCCCTCACTGTCATGAAAGCATTTGCTTTGCTGTAGCTTTGCGGTACAGCACAGCAGTTTCTTGGAAAGACAATGGCTTGGCATAAGAGTTACGTTCCCTGCTGAGTAAAGCTTTGACTGCTGGGTTGACAAGCCTCTGTGAAGTGTTGGCTTTTTTTCTTGTCAATTAAAGCACTTAATTTTGACTAAACAAGTGACATTGAGATGGAACAGCTCCCTAACCTGACACTAGTACATCATCCATGTTTCACAGCCATAGAGTACTATTGTGTCTCTCTCCTGTTTGACACTGACACGTACTGAGCCAGTCATTAAGTTAGCCATCAATGGAAACATTTCAGGACATGGTGTTACTTATGGGGATGCACCTGGCCACTGTCTTCAGTTGCTGCTTATTGACATTGGTATTTTGCTCAAGACTTGGTTTAGATAAAACTGGCTTGGTCTTTTTTGTATTGATCATCAGGCTGAAGTTGTTGCAAGTATGCAAGGGCGTGGCAGCTAACAGGTTGATGGCAGTCAGTAGTGCTTATCTGCTCAGTTTCTACAATTGGTTTTATGGCTAATCTCTGCACTTTCCTGTGCTATTCAGCCGTAGGACTAATTTTCTTGATTGTTCCCTGGGTTTCAATCATCCATCTTTTAAGATACAAATTTGTATGTTTATTACAGCGAGCCCCTATGTCATCCAAACATTATTAGCACAACTGTCACTGTAGGGCATAAAGCATTCACCCCTTGTATGTTTATCAGTCTTAAGTTTAAAAGTAGTACTGATGAATACAGTCTGGTTATTATTATGTAGTCATTTTTTGCGGTCTCAAGATTACCAATAAAGCAAAGGCATTGGAACTAATAAAGGTACTATATACATTCGTGACATCCACACGATAATAGAAGTTCGTATTTAGTCGATTTCCCCAAGACAGAATTTGTTGAATGGGTTGTAGGAGTCTGTAAGTCGACAAATTTTGTTTTCGTTATAAACGTATTATGGGCGGAGGTAAAGACGGTGGGCCATAACAAAAACTTTATAAATTTGTTAAATCAAATGTGTAGCCTGAAATAGTAATTTTTGTTGTTGTCCACTGTCTTTACCTCCGCCCGTATTATGCAGTTAGTTATAAGATTTTAATTTAATGGTATGATTTATTCTGAATTGACATTTAAACATTTAAATGTATTAAAAATATATGAAAATATATAGTGTGCATCTTTTACCGTAACAGATACTCCATGGATCAAATGTATGAAGTAGTTGCTGATGTAGATGACTATAAAGAATTTGTACCATGGTGTAGAAGTTCACAAGTGATCGAACGAAGTGCTGGATATGCGAAGGCGAAGCTGGTAGTAGGGTTTCCACCAGTTGTAGAAAGATACACTTCAATTTTAACTTTGGTGAGACCAAATCTTGTACAGGTAATGTTCTATTCAGTTTGATTTTATTACATATCGTTACTGTATAAAACGTGCAAACAGACAAGCTTCTGTAGCCGATGAAGTTAATTAATGTCACCAGTCTGGTGCATGTACCTCAGGGATAGTTGGTTATGGTAACACTCATGTTTATTTCTTTCCTTAAAGAGGAAAGGTGGTCAGTGGAGATGGGCTTTGCCTATTCCTCACTGGCCTTTGTCAGCCGATGTAATTGACCGTTCCCACAGCTCCGCCCCGTTTTGAAAACAATAGCCAATTCAAAAAGTCAGACAAACATTATCAAAATCTGCCTGTCAGAAAGGCTTTAGTACGGAAAACATGGGTCACCATAAATTGTTGTATCTGCCCTTATTCCATATAAAAACCGTATATGATTTAAACGAAAAACGGGAATAATACCTAATCTTCACCTCTGCTAGAAAATTTAGTAACGTAAGAATGAAAACAACATGTGTAAACATTATGACCCGTAGTTCCTAGGCGGCATGTCATACGCTGTTCGTCAGTTTACTGGCGCACTGGACTTGGCATTAAAAGACAAATGTTTTAAATTAAACCATGATCGTTTGCAGAAACTAAAGTAAATCACACAAGTATTGTTGAACGAAATGTCAGTGTGGCTAACAAGATCAAATTTCAAGCTAATATAATTGTACCTTATCGCTTTGTGATAAGCAAATTGCGATGTGGCATTTACGCCATTTTAACGGGCGTCCAAAGTAGTAAATCGTGCTCCACATGACCTTTCAGTTAACTTTTTGACAAGGTAAGTGCCCAAAGTGGATTCTAGGTACACTTGATCATTATTCTAAGATCATAACAAACCGCAATACCTACACTTGAAGCTGTACCTCATGGACGGTAGCTGTAGAGCTAGCCAGGTCAATGTTACGTGACCGACAACAATTTGTTGAGAATTGATTTGTACTTTCGGACATAGTGATTCAAGTGATCAAGGCCTTGACGAAATGTTTTTGTTTAATTCTAGGCATCAAGTGCTAGATGTCGCCTTCGCGAAGTTGTAGCACTGAGAGACTCAAAATCTACATTGATTTTTTCTGCAGTTCTCTAAGTCATACTTACTACTAGCAGGAAAGAGACATTCGGTTGCAAAAGTGACTCTTTAGCGGCGTACAATCGATTTAATTTGCTCTACCCCACACTTGTAAATGGCCGGCTTTTGGGATGGCTCGTAAAATTCGCGTGGAATACGATTTCAAGCCAAATGATTGGTTCATAGCAAGCAATTGATTGACACTGGGAAATTGTGAATTATGTATATGTTGGAAAGACTCAACGTAAAATGAAGAAAAGTCACCGCCAGGATTCGGATTGGGGATCCACGTTGTTACGATTTGTTTGTTTCAAAGTGAACTGTCGCGATTCCGATTACAGCATACTCACTTTTCTGTAGTCTTCACTTCAGTTCCCAATCCCCCACCATTGAACATTTTGCTATTGGATACTTTTTAAAACTTAAACTTATCCATAATACTTTCTAACTTTTATTCTTATGGAACAGTTATCTCTTTTTCCACTTAGGCTGTTTGTGTCGACGGAGAACTGTTCAGTCACATGAAAACTGTGTGGAAATTTAGTAAAGGACCACCAGGACAGAGTGGAGCATGCACTTTAGATTTTCATGTAAGTACCAAGTATCTTAGATTGATTGGTTTGTCACTTGGCATTTAAAACAAGACAGTATAACCACATTTTACTGTTCAAAAGAATGCATATCGTGACACACAATCAAGATATTCTCTTTAAAGTCTTTTAGCTGCGATCGTTGAGACTTATCATTTTTACTATTGGTTCCGATATTTGTCAAGAGTACTTGTGTTTCTCAGGTATTTAGAATAGAAAATTTTTCTATTGCTCAAAACAGCTTTTGAGGTAACTCTTCCTGCTTTTGATTCATGAATGAAAGCGTAGCAACTTCTCTGCCATTTGGATCAGATTAACGTCCGGTAAACATTTTTTGACTTAACTACTTTACCTTGTAATACTAATAAAACACATATTTTACCACTTATTTCGCAATAAAATCGCTTAAATTCAACGTCAAAGGTCTCGAAGTATTTACAACATAAATACGAAACCACGTTTTATAGCAGTCATCAAAAGCCTGTGCTAGGTAGTGTTAAGTCGTTTTTATGTTGATTCTTTGGATGGAAGCAAGACCATTTTATACATCTTAGTCCGATGTCGTTGTCTGTGTATTGTATTTCCAAAGGAGAGGGTAGACGTGTTGTTTAACTTACCATGTTTGAAGACTGTGCCTCATCCTAGAGGATTTATTGGGTTTCAGTCACTTAGTAGACAGATTGATCAATTAGTGTTAAGACAGATATGCTTGCTGTTAGAAAATCTTCGCGTTTTATTGCACCGTGCATGTAGCAGAGGAAGAGAACTTAAAGAATGTACGGTCTGTTACTTGAAAACAACAACAATTAGTATTCCTTATCTAAGCGCCGAAAACCGCCAACAAGGTTGATATATAATATTCCCCATCGAGCACTCCCTCCTAAGCATAGGGTAAGTATATACTAACTACATTTTATTTTTGGTAAGCTAGGAAATGTAGTTGCTATTCTTAATATGAGATAAACTTTGTTTGTTATTGATTTGATGTTGGATTTGGTGAGTAAGAAATTCATTATAGGCTTATTTATATAGCTACTTAGCTATTTGATTGCTGCTTAGTTCCCAGACCAGGCATGATGAAGTTTGTAACATTCATATTGTAAAATTAAAGATCTGGTAAACGCCATGAATTTTTAGTCATTTCCTTGAATATATGTACCAACTTCAGTTTCTGGTGACGCTACTGGTACCTGAAGGTACAAACTCAACTTACGACAGTGTAACACTATGACATCCGTTCTCTTTCAGATATCGTTTGAATTCAAGTCAGTATTACACTCACATTTAAGCACAGTATTTTTCGATGAAGTGGTCAAAAAAATGGTGAAAGCTTTTGAAAAACGATGTCAAGTTCTTTATGGACCGTCTGTGGTGCAACCAAGGAAAAGACGCTTTCAGAGACAGGCATCTTTAAACTCCGACGTCAAAGGTTTGTAGAATACACGAATTTGTTTATAGAAATGCATTATAGCAAACATCACTGACATTAATCTTGACATAGGAACGTGTTAAGCAGCATTTCCTTTTCTGTTATGCTGTTTTACCATTTACGTACAATTTTTGTTTACTTATTTTAAGGGAGGGGCGTGGTCTTTTGTTTGTTTTCTCCCATCATTTTACGAGGGCCACCACAACGCCTGGCTTTGAAACGGAATTGTACTTGCTAATTCCATAATATTCTATGAATATCCCGCATGGTCACATATTTAAAGTGTCCTGCCGGCAGGGAATGGATTATTGTTGATTAGCGTAATACCAGGCTCCTTAGTTGAATGTTAAGGCGACTTCTA
>JAAAKM020001618.1:0-14410 GCA_010016025.2 Alatinidae sp. Z8VKAUB7J3 | reverse complement strand
TGGGCCCTCAAATCGGTCTGACTTCTTTTAGTAGATCAAAGCGTACATTCTACTATTCTTCTCTTTGCTTCCCCTACCCTGCAAACCCATCAGCATTTATTGCTTAATGGAGCAATATTTGTTATTTACGGGATGTGCTATTCGATGCCCAATTTCCACATTTAAATAGCCCAAACAGTATGAAGAATACGAGGACGAGAGAGTCCTGTGAATAGGAAATGAATTCTTACAAAATTATGCAAATTGATACTTGATTAGAATTTCTAAAGTGGCATGTTACACGAAATTATATATTTTCCAGAACAAAAGTAAATTTATAGTGGCTGTCACATATATTAGGGAATGCATCGACACAGTTCATAAAGGGAGAGTGTTGGAGGCGTACAATATCGGAACAGTATAAACGGATATAATGTTAATAAATTTTGGCAAAATTCGCGTTGTAGAATCAAAGTTCTGTGAAGAGGCATTTCACAAATAAAGATATGCTAGAGATATTACGATTCTAAACTGACGTCAGTTTCCCTTAATTGAATATTATCTTAATTTATACGTTTATTATTATATGTTTACGCTCACCCAGAGAATAGTATTAGTAGCAGACCTTATTATGGCATCGGGAATACGTCTTCGGCCTTCCCGATGAAATAATTATGGTTACAGGCACAATAGATTTGAAGTGCAGTAATGCAAAAAAAGCCACTTTATTTAAATATCTCATTACAGGTAATTGATTGGTAAGCCTTGAGTAGTAAAACGTGTCTTATCTTCGAAACCTTACTCATTTAAGTTTTGGAATAGTAAAATGAAGAGATTTGTCACAATTTGCTGTATTGTAGATATCCATCTCTGTTAAAGAGTCAAGATTATCTTAAAAGCAATTTTAATTCACACTTGTAGTGTTCTGTATTCTGTATTAGCCTCCTAATCGGTATTTAGCCTCGCTTTGAGAACTGTCAATAGATTTGTGAACTGTTGGTCATAAAGTGATTTCGAAATAATAGAGACACTAGCACCCGTATCCAACATCAAATCAGAGGGAACAGAATCGAGTAAAACTGGAACAGTAAACATACAAGCATTTTGCGTAGAGACGTAGATCGTACTGATCTTTGTAGCAGCAGAGTTCCTTTAAAACAGACCTTCGAAAAGTGACCGTTTGTGTTACAGGTACGGCATATAACGTCTTTGGCTTTGTATGTAGGATCATTAGCCAGATGTGACGTAGAACCACAACGGTAGCACGTCTTTTTCTTTTCCGAAGTTGGTTGTAAGGCATAAACCGGTTGAGGAATTGTCATACCCAAAGCATTGGCCAATGAAATGGCATCATTTAAGCACGCCGGCTTTCGAAGAGTAAATTCTTTGCGAATTGAATCTGAAGCAAGGCCACTGACAAACTTAACCACTAGAAGTTCCTCAATGAATTTAGGAAGATAATTAACTGTAAATGAACTTTGTAGCTTAGCACGTAAAAATCATCCAAAATCTTCTGCACTGGAAGAAGACTGCAAATGATTGTAAAAAGAAAAAACTATCCGACAACTGATCCGATCGACTGTATCGCTGCTTTAAAAATGAAGTGATACTCTCAAAATTTTGTAACACCGATTCTAAGAGCGAGTGAAGGACAGCATCAAATACGTCCATAGTCAAAAACGAAAGTATAACATCGGCTTTCTTGTCCTCATTGCAATTTGACAAGCGTAAAAAGATAGAGAAATATTTCAACCAGACCTGTACGTCCAGAAATCCATCGAATTGAACTGGCTTGTATCTTGCAGGAATCAAAGTTGTAGGGTTCGACATTCTCGCCGCCAGTTTGTAGCGATGGTAGAAGCACGTAAGAAGAGAATCAAGGTGTAAAGTGGACCACTCTCTATTTCACATATCTACTCAGGTCTATATACAGAGGAACTGCGTGACAACTGATTGACAGTTCCCAGAGCGAGGCTAAATACTGACTAGGAGGCTAATACAGAACACTACAACACTCTTGAGGTCAAAATTTGGTATAGTACAAGTAATTTTATACAAAAACATTCGGAATGATAAAAGCTTATAATGTATTTAGATGTTGGAGAAAATCCTTAAAAGGTTCTTATTATGTTCATAATTCTAAATAATACAAGATTTTATATTTTATGGCAATCACTGAGTCGAAAAGTGTTATAATGTTTATAAGATTTTATGTTTTTATTATTTTTGGATTCGACGTATAGTTCTCCCGTTACAACTTTGTCATTCATATCACCCATAATGATCCTTATCTCCGCATTCTTACATTGATCTTTTCCACGATCCATGTCTTGATGAAAACACTCTACTACATTATCTCTTGCTGTAGATGTTGATGCATAAACTTGTATCATCAAGATATGGATGACCCTTCAGTTTAATTAAGAGAACTCTGTTGGATGTAGCCCAATATCCTATTATTCTACCTGCAATCTTCTTATCCATTATTACACCTACACCATTCTGATGTTTCTTACCACCGGAGTAAATAACCATATTTTTTTCTTCTAAACTAGTTCTTGCGCATTTCGGTGATACCCGTGATGTTAATGCTCAAACGCTGTTTTCCTTTCAGCAAATTCTCTAATCTTCTTGTTCTGTGAAAGGTTCCTACGTTCCACGTTGCCATTCTAGCGGTTTTACGATTATTGACAGTAACTTGATGACAATCAGGCTGCGTCTATTACGCAAGACCACCTCTACCGGGGAAGAGGCTAACATCAACCAATGTGACCCCATTAACACCATTAACACGTTTATCTTTCCTGTTCTCTTTAAAAAGAACACTAGAGAAATAGAAAATATGTTCTCACCGGGGATCGAACCCATGACCCACGCTTTCGCGGCGTGCGCTCGACCAACTGAGCCAGGTGACCTCCGATGTTAACATACTTTTATTTCTCTAGTCGCCTCTCAATCATCCACCGGTGGACATCGACATCCAGCTCAACGCAACTGAAGACCAGCCTCTCTGCGCCATGTGACTTGACCAAGGAAGAACTGCCATCCGGCCCGTCATCAATCCAAAGGCCATTAAAGTTAGAAAGTATCATCGAGAAGAGAAGATTTGAAATGTTAGTTTTGAAAAGAACACTAGAGAAATAGAAAATATGTCACCACCGGTTGGTAGAGCGCACGCCGTGAAAGCGTGGGTCACGATTTCGATCCCCGATTTCAATAACTCATTTTATAAAGTTCTGTGAGTAGTCATAGAGCATCTGCCCTTTTCGAGAGCGCGCAACATCGATACTACGATCAGCAATCGTAACAGTGTATCCACTTTAAATTGACGCAAAATAGAAACTTCTAATTTAGTTCTGATGAGAATTTCAAAGAGTTCATTATGAAATAACAACTGGCTTTGATATTTTGGCAACTTCACCAAAAATGATATTTAGCAAACTGAGGTAGGTATGTTCAGAGCATGAAACCATTCTATAATTTTTATAGTAGCAAAATTTATACTTAGTTTAGTTTGCTTGTGTCTAAAAATATTAAAATATCCCCCAAATTCACATGGACGTTTGCGTTCAATTTCTCCCGACTTTCCTCGGCCCCTGGTTTATGGTGTTTCTTTGAACTCATTACTTTGCAAAAAGGTACAGGGGCTGTAACTCCGTCTTCCCGTGTTGTAGGGCATGACAAACAAAATTTGAGCACCACAAAAAGATCGCTTGGCACAAGTTCGTGTCACGGCGAAGTTTGTTTGAAAAAAAATTGAGGTTTGCCTCCAAGCCTCTTTCCTGCTCTTGTTGTCAGGCCGTGCCTCTCTTACATAATTTGGCGCGAATATTAGTGAATAATCATGGCGACATCAACAGAGGAGGAGGATAGATTATCTCTTGAAAATATCGATGAAGAATTGATTGATGGAGACAAAGTGGTATGTTTGTTTTACAAGAAAAATGCACTATTCCTTAATTTTAAGGTTAATCATTAACGTATAAAACACACTCAACTCTACTAGTACTGTATATGTACGTACAGGAGGAACATGATATGACAGCTTCAGTTATTCTCTGATATATTAAATAGGTAGTTATTTGGACTTACTTGCAGTGCAATACATTGGATCAGGAAAGCAACATGATCTTATTGGTAAAAAAGGAAGGACAAATATGAAAATAAGGCTGGCACTAGGATATAACTGCTTTATGTGCATCTTGATTATATTATGTAAAAAAAAATAGCTACCACACTTGTTGAAATCTGGGCTCTCTTCTCGCACAATTCAGTGTCATTGTGTCACACATCTCTACAACCTTTTATGTAAATATGAAATAAACATCTATGAAGACCATTAACTACTTTTGAAAATGAATAGGGCAAGATCAGAAGGATGTGCATCTGATCTGAGGATGTACACTAGTTCATATCAGGTTCGTTAGTACATATATATACAGGAAGTTGTAAGAGGGTTAGGCCCCTGCAAAATTTACCATTAGCCCTCAACCAGTTTTACTGACAAGATTCAAACATCTATTGATTTTTCTTGAGCACTTGCAAGGTCTGCTATGGAAATAGACGAATTGTAGAAGATCTATAAATGTAAAATGAGCCTTTTAGATGTATACTAGAACTTGGATATAATTACTCACTTTAATTCACATTAATCACTTTAGACACCAGACCTGTATGCAGCCAATGGAGTAAGATACAAGTGCACCTTATATTTTGTTTATTGAAACCATTGCCAGCTCAATTCAGCTACTTACCTTCATGTTTACACATGTATGTGTGTATGATGTATTAGTAGGAGAGCAGGTCTGCAGTCTAAATGTCTATGTTATATACTGAACAATGCTCTATCACAGTGCAACTGATATTCCAGTAAGACCAAGGTGGCAAGAAATAACTTACATCCATGTACTCTTATAACTCATAATTCTGACTGAAGATCACATTCAAATTTACAGGTATTTATACAATTATTATCTTCTACATAAGACTAATTACATCATTGCAAACTTGCTTAGTTTGCTATTCTCTATGTGGCTCTGGAACTTCAAGATGCTGAGTCACTATATCACAGTCTACATCGGAATAGCTTTCTTGCTCAGAACTTTAAAGATAGAACCAGTTAAATAGCAATGTTGTAAGTATGTGATACTAGTTACCTGATGATTGAAGACATGAAACTGCAGTACTTAGTAACTATTATTGTTTTCTCTATCTTCCTTTGGTATATATATTCAATTTCCAAGTTGCTGTTCAATAGAAAATTTTGTCTTTTGCAGGTTTCATACAAATGGCTGAGTCTGTCACTGGGAATGTCATCAAATAAAGCAAAAAAGTAAGTTCAAATTACCAGTATTGAATAATGTACATATAAGCATTCTATGTTAAAATGCTTCTTTTAGTAGATTCCCAAATACCGGTATATTAATTATGGACTTCTTTAAATATTGTATTGAACAAAGTTAATATATGTAGTGCAGTTGTGAATACTATTTGATTAAAGTACATTTCATGTGCCGCTTAGTGCTGATACTACATGATGTTTTTGGTGTTACTGACAGGTTGTGTAGGCTGAAGGATACCTCAATTTGTAAAGTTACCTTGTAATATCATCTTCAGTGATAAATTTTAAAGCATTGCAAATCTTTGCAGCATTAAAGCAGGACTGTCAGTGGTGATGCCAGCAAGTTCCGAGATGGCTGCTAATATGGGATGGCTGTACATGAAAGGGCAAGCAATAACTTTATGACCTCCCTAACAAAAGCAACTATAACATATTTCATCCAACTTTTTTCTGATCCTTGATTACAAAATTAATCAGGCCTAATATGGCAAAGCAAAGAGCTCATAAATGGTGTTATCACCATGCATTCTGTCCTGATCCCAATAGTAGCTCTTTCCAGATTCTAGCTGCTAGTCATTGGATGGTCAATGGCTTTTCCCCTGTGTTGCATATGTATGTTCCTGCCCTATGCCAATGTTTGCAATGAACAACCAAAGGAATACCTCTCTGTTACACAGGTTTTTATGACTAAGAATTATATAAATGAGCACCATAAATGTAGAACAATAATATAGGTAGATAATAGTGTGCAGATGAGAGAACAATTGTAGCAGATGAAGAAGTACGATCAGAAGTAGAATGATCTCATAGTAATCATTAAGCTCCTATCTCTTCCATGCCCTGCAATATACAAAAAGTTCTATACTGTTGTGTTACTTCTATAAAATTAAATTCTGCCTTCCTTTTGCAACAGTATATTGGAAAAGTATGTCATTCAGCAGAAGGAAAAGAATTGTGATAGTTTATCTGTGGTGTATTTTGTTGGTGGAAAACTGAAGGACAGTGAAGTGAGTATTTGTATTAGTGCCAAAGCTGTCATTTGACAAGATCCAGATTGGTAGATATAGTTATTGTGTATGTATCTTTCTATACAATAAGCATTGTGCAGCTGTATTTGTCAAAGAACAGATGTCCATTGTCACATGGGGGACTAGTCATCAAAACTGTTCCAAAGAAGTTGTTTACACTTGTAACTAGGGGTGTAACTACAAGTCAGGAAGGATGTGATTCGTGGCCATACTACTACTGGCCATAAAGTTTGCCTTTCTTACCATTTCATGTCTCTTCTCCATGGATTAAAGATAATGTTATGATAGGCATATTGACAAAATAGAAGAGATAGCAGTGATAAGCTACCTCACATTCAGTTAGCGAAAGCAGCATGTAAAGGAAAATCTTCTTATACTATATGTTGTGACAATCTGCTGGAAAGATGTAGCATGCCAGATAGTCCATGAACGGATGACACAAGTAACAATATGATCAATTAACGTAGTTCTTAACTTTATCTCTTCCTAAGTACATGTGACAGTGAAATTACAAGGATGTATAAACAAACTATAATATAACACAATCAATATATAATGAGGTTAATAACAATGTTACTTAATGTACATTTCATCAGTATAATTGGTATTGCAGAGTTCACGTAAGATTGTAAACATTATCGTGGGATGCTGTGATGTCATTATGTAAACAAACCTAATGATTGCAGTTGTGACGATACCACACTATATACTATATAGAGTGTACACATTATTCAGTTTGTAGTCCTGTAGAAATTTGAAATTATAGAAGTTCAAAGCACAGTTTGGTTGTGGTTAGTAAAACCACCCCATTCTATTTGAATTAATTACCAACAACTCATCTTCTCGAGTAGAGTAATAGAGTATGTTAATGTGGGAGGCAACCTGGCTCAGTTGTTGGAGCACACACTGCTATGGCATGGGTGATGGTTATGAGTCCCAATGATGACATGTTTTCTATTTCTCCTGTGTCCTTTCCATATTGACATTTCAAATCCTCCCTTCTCAATGAAACTTTCTGGATTGCAGTCCTTCCATGGTTCAGTCACATGACACAGAGAGCCAGGTCTCCAACTATGTAGAAGCTGGTGTGAACAATGTACATAGTAAATAAACATTCCCAATACCTTCACTAGCTTTTCTCAATGTAGGAATTAGCAAAGATTCCTAAGAATTAGTTTAGTTACTTTAATTGCGCTCATCATTTCAGGGCATTGATGCAATTCATCTGATAGTTTGTCATTAAGTCCTGATTTTCTAGTCGAACAGCAGTCGGCTAAAAGTGGCAACACTGAGCATGTCTTGAACTCCTGATACCTTTTCTTTATACAAATCTTCCCCATTTTTTGTAAATCATAAATAATTTGCCAATCAACCATACTGAGAAGTCATGTTCCAGTTGTTGGCTATATGTCAAGTCTTGCTGAGCTGCTTGCTACCTTACACGAACAGGTCACCCATTTCACTTTGTGGAGCACATGCTGCAGTAGCCTTGGCTATATGTTTGAGCCCAAGGTAGTGACAAATCTTTTATTTCTGTGGTGTCTTTTTAGTATTGAAACCATCTTCTGTTCAAAGTTCATTCATTAAAGTTATAAACCATACTCACTTTTGTACTGAGTTTAAGGGTGTCTCCATTGTGTCTCCATTGGGTTTAAGGGTGTGGCAGTACTGTATCTATAGTTTTATTGCATTTCTTTGAATTAGTAATCAGCAATGTTTTCATTTCAGGCTTGGAAGTATTTCCTAATAAGAGATGAAGAACTGGATGGTAAGTCCTGATGTAATGCAAAGTGTTTATAAAATTATTTGTGCATACTCGCAGACAAATAACTATTACTTATCTTGGGAGCTGAGGTATTGGAACCACAACTGTGTGATTTATGACCATCTGGTCCAATAAGTTCAGGTAAAGATATTTAGTGTCAATATTTTGCAACTTCTTCTCCCCGCACTGAGTATGGGAAAATTATTCTTTCTTTTTTTTTTTGCTTGAGCTTTTATCAGTTCCATAGGTAACGTATGTAGATTCTTGGTAAAAATATTGTAATTATACAGAACTGTCAAAGAGTGGAACATTCTGTGTGTGCATGGACTAATAACAGACTCTAAAACAATGATGATAAAATGATTATGATAATATGTATTAGTAAGCTCATACTTCAATGTTTAATTTTACATATGAAAATTCATACCCAGCTCTAACAACATCCTCTTTCTACTTATGATATAACAGATACAGTGGCAAAACTGGATAAATGCACATGTCAGCATGTGTACAGTGTACAAAAATGTAAAATAAAGGTACAGTGTTTATTTAGTTACGTCCCATTTACATTTCAGTAGATCATTGACGTTGTTGAATATAGATGGCAAACAAATTGTAAAATTTTGATGTTTGTCACTATTATTTGTTGTTGTTTATTATTAACCTTGTTTATTACTTAGTAACATGCAGATAGTTAAATGGTAATACGTTCTGTAATAATTTGTTTGTTAATGACAAATTCATATACCAAATACCACATAAAAGCAGGTTTTTTTGTTCCAAAAAGTACTTATGATGTAATGTGAATAATTTGCTTAAGGAAAGAAAAAATGTCTCAAATTTATCAAATTATTATTACATAATCAAATTGACCATATCTGTTGCAACATATGCATCAGAAACCTGGACGGTGAATGTAGAGAACATAGGAAATATGAACTGTTTTTGAAAATTGCATTGTGACATTGTCAAAGCCACTGCAAGGTGTTAAACATTGACAGGCATCCAGGAACAAAGCACCTGATCATATATATCATCAAGAGAGAAGATTAACCTTGTTTAAATATGTGCAGAGGACATAATTTGAGCAACATGCCTGATGTGGTAATAGGATGCATGCCCCCTGGTGGATTTTTCTTTCTTTTCTTATCAGTTTTTAACACTTTGTATTCCCTTTAATAGGGGCTAGGGCAATGCCCATATATACATGGGACTTTCGTTGGAGCTTAGAGCACTTTAAGACCAGATGCCCTTCCTGTCGTCATTAGTGGGCCTTCGGGGAATCGAACTCATACCCTCTAGCGTAGAAAGCAAGTGAACTATCCACTGGACTAGGGTGACACTAAAAGAGGATCGGATTCAAACCCATGTGGGCAGACCCCAATGGTTTAGCAGTCCATCACCTTAACCACTCATTTACCTCTTCTTGTATTTATATCACATTAATTATTTGTATTTATATCACATTAATCCAAGTCCATGTGACAAGCAACATTGTGAACTTGAGCATGACCCTTTAAAATGGAGTGCTATATCAAATAACATGTGATTTAAGTGTGAATTGTGTGTAAAAGATGCATTGATGAGATTAGGCACTTAACTTATAACATTAATTTACTAGATGTGGCATTGGAAATTGTTGATCTTAACAAATGTTCAGCAAGGTCACAATTCATAGGTTCTGTACATTCTTATGTCTGAATTCCGACAACTTAAACAACCATGATTTCTTTTTACCTCTAGGATGCAAGCATAGTCTACACATCAGATTATGATTTGGTGAAACAGTCCATACACATACTAAATAAATACAGTGAGATCTATTTTGAAGAAAGCAGTCGCCCACCAGATATTAAACCTCCACCAGATGCTAGAATAGACAGACAGAATAACACGGTGGAGAAAAACAATGTCAAAAAAGATTTACCAAATTACGCTCCTACAAAAGATAAGGAAATCAAGCAAAGAAAAGGTAAATTTAGAGAAACTTGTTGAAGACTCCATTTAATTATGACATAGGGTGTATAGAGTTCCAGACACTTATAGTAAAGTGTAATGCTTTGAATGAACAATCCCTTCTTTTAAATGCTCACTTTGAACTTGGCCCAAGATAAGTATCCCCCTCTATTTTAATGCCTTGCATACACTCCCCACCCACCACATACACCTGTAATTGAACCTTGATGTAAGGTCATTTCATGTTCTTCTTGTTCTTTGGGTCATCCATTGTCGTTAAACAATGGTGATGCCGTGACATAGTGCTTTCTCCAGAGTGCTCTATCATTCAATAGAAAACATTTCATGAGAATTGAGAAATTTGCAATGGAATATACAAGCCAAAGAAACTTAATGACAATTTGTTTAAAGTTAAGTTGGAAAACCGTCTCTAGAAAAAATGGTAGCAACATAATTTTGAAATGGAATAACTGCATAAACACCCCCTCTTTTAAACTGCTCCCTTAAATCAACTATTCCCCATTTTGCTAAAATTTAATGAGCTTTACGGCATATTACAGTTACATTTCAATTGTTCGTAGTAAGTAACTTACACTTTATTGGATTTATAGCAGGGTAACCCTTGAATGTATGACAGAGGGAGTTACAGTTTAACTAAATTTATAAAAATATTTCAGTCATTGATGCTTACCTTATGAAACTTTAGGCATTATATTACAATGATCCTTGATATTGAGTACACCATTCTTGCAGTCAGGTTTACTAAAGAGCAATTCTTTTTATTGAGTCTGTCAATTTCTTTCATTTTCTGAATCCTCTTACTTACTGTAAATTACATTATTTTCCATGAAGCAGCTAATTTCTGCGGATGGAACAAGTTTGACACTTTTTAATGAAGCATTTAAAGGCATTATTGGGGAACCCAATGTGTTTGTGGTGCATATCTATTATTCCGTAACAATGGGTGTATCATTTATTTGCTACGCTTAATAAATTGAAAATCTGGTTTCTTTAACTTCGAACTGTTGCTGTTACGTCTCTATAAAGAACTGTATTATAAAATAAGCATGGTTTATGTATGAAGATGTGAGCCATAGTCGTCTTGTATGTGACAAATCTGGCTTTTTCCATGACACTGGTTCGTAGTTTAATATTTAAATGTAATCCCATGTTCTTTGCAGATAATGAAAGCACTGATATACAGGTAAGTGTTTGCCATTGATGATACTACATACTATACTATAAAATACTGTAGAAATTTACTAAATTCTTTCATGGACCACTTTTAAATGAGGTACCAACTATACAATAAAAGTACTGAAATATATCCCTTACCTTATCCCCCAAGGTTTTAGTAGCACCAATAGTTGCTGTTAAACTACAGACTGCCTGTAAACTATGCCTACCCAGTCCTTGAGAGTTTCGTCTTCTTCTGATTGTCGTCTGGGTGACTTCATCACTATTGTACTTGTTATTTTCATTGTGCTATTCAAGGCATGGTCATAATTGTCATTCTCAGCATCATTCTCCTCCTCTACCCCCTCCCATCACTGCAATCATAATCTACATCTATGGCAGTATCATTATCATTATTGTGAGGATGTCCTCAATATTGTCACTGCTACTATTGTTAACATCAATTGTTGTAGTCAGAACATATTATCAGCAGCAGCAGAATCATCACTACCAAAATCATCATAATTATCACGAACACCACAACCATCATTTTCATCATTCTCATCATAATTTTTATCGTCTTCATCTTCATCTTCATCTTCCTTATCATTGGCAGCATTGGCATCATCATTATCATCATCATTATTATCATCATCATCTTGATCTTCGTCCTTATTTTCCTTACTATCGGCAGCATTGGCATCGTTATTATCATCATCATTATTATCATCATCATCTTCATCTTCATCCTCATCATCATTACCGTACCTCAACATCAGAAACATTAGTATCAGCAGTGTCACTAGCAGTCTTCTGATAATTATTGGTAATATAGTCATTGTGTTACATTTCCCCCTCTTAGCAAACAAAGGCATCTACATTTTTCAACAATGCAAAATCTGGGCAATCAAAAACAAACGTAGAAGTAAAGAAAGAGAAAGAAGAATCTGATTCAAAGGTAAGACTTCCATTATCTACTCAGACTGTCATGTTAACATTATACTTCGCATATTTTTCTAGAAAAGGGTCGTAGCGAAGCAACTTAACCAAATGTGTAAACTTATGATATCAGGTCTGCAGGGTGTTAGACATGGCATTGGTGAGGAGAGAAACTGTATTCATGATAGAGTAGCAGAGGGGCTCTATCATGAATGGTATGTAATACGAGAAAGGGTTGTGGCTGCTCTGTGTCGACTATTCAATGGCGTTTGATTCTGTATTCCATGATACCATTTTGTTGGCCCTCAAGGAGTTCGGCGTACCACAGCATCTGATCTGGATGGTGAAGAACGTGTATGACAATGCAGCTGGAATGATCCGACTAGAGAGCAGGAAGTCAGAACGTTTCCGATTTGAAAAAGGAATGAGACAAGGATGCCCAATCTCACCTTTGTTGTTCAATACTGTAGGTGAACACCTCAAGAGTGGAGCCGAACATTGCAGAAGAGCGCCTGGGTAAAGACATCAGAGGCAGGGCTGTTTGGAAGATCAAATACGCTGACGATACCGAGTTAGGTGGCACAGCCAAAGAACATGGCGGAACTGCTGAGAAGATCAAGCCAAGATATAGTTCTTCATGTCAACAGTACGAAAACATCAGCAATGACCATACACGGAAATGGAAATGTCAAGATCCAGAATGTATAGATATAGAATGTCAGTAATTTAAACTCCTGGGGCCTTATATTACAACAGAAGGAGACAGCACTACCGAAATCAGAGCTAGACTTGGCCAGGTAAAAAGTGTAACTGCAAGCGTCATGAACGTGTGAAAATCATAAGATCTAGGCTTAAAGCTGAAAGTGAAGTTGGTGAAGACACTAGGTTGGAGTGTAGCATTGTACGGATCTGAGAGGTGGACTCTAAAAAGACAGAAGAAAGAATGATAGACGTTTTTGAACTTGGCTGTGGCGCAGAGTAATGTGAATCAGTTGGGTAGATAGAAGAACAACTGAATGGGTAAGAAGAAAAGTTAAGGTACCACAAGAACACAGCACGCTGGAGCAAGTCAAGAAAAGAAAGATGAGGAAATATGATCGCTGGAAAAGAAGAGGAGACAGTCTAGTACCGTAAAATATTGAAGGAGATGTGTGTGCAAGATGTAGAGGAGGAAGAACGAGAGCAGGGTGATTTAACAACATTGCAGAATGGAGAGGAGGAATGAAGGCTGCTAGGGAGGTAGCGCATGGAACCAATGCCTACGGTCCTCAATAAGGACTAAGGTTTACAGAACAAAATATGAAGTGTCTAAACGACTCTTAGTATACTTTACCTTCTAAATAACAACATAAGAAATTACGTTTCCATTTGTTAACTAAAGAATACTCTTCTTGTGTACAACTTATGTTCCTGCGGTTTTATTATTTAGAAATTTGAACGAATTATTCAGGCATGTTTTATCCGTATATGTACTTCACTGGTCCTGTTTTTCTGCTATAAGGCTACCTCAAGCTCCTCAAGGACGGAAAGCACGAAGCCGCAACTTTCGTTTTTTGGAAAGCCACTCAAGAGTAAGTGAATCCAAGTCTTTCAAATTTCTGTTCTCATTTTTACTTCTATGAAGCAAATATGACGCATATTGAATATTAAGATTTGTTCTCGCGTGCATTTAATTTAGTATTTTGGGCTTCAACTTGTGTACACCTTGGTGACAATTCATCTGGAAAACAGAGCGTAATCTGCATCGCCACAAGTCCGTTAACACCGATCTTAAGAATCCTGCAATTTCGGTAAGTGATAAGAGACCCCTCTCCTATCAAGAGGATACAGCAGCAAAGTCACAGTCGCAGCAGTCGTCTGTAAACGAAAAGGTTAAAGCTACAAAAGTACGGCACAAGGCTGTTCATTCCTCACATGTCAAGGTAGTTATTAGAGGTAGCTTTAGACCCATTTAAACGACTCAAAGTGAAAGAATTATCACGCAGAGTAACACAGGGACAGTAGCGTAGAGCAGAGTAGAGTATAATAGGTTAGTAGAGCAGAGCAGACTATGGCAAAAGAGAGCAGAAGAGAAAATGAGAGAGTGGAGGAGACTTCAATAGACTAGAGCGGAGCAGAGTAATGTACAGTACAGTACGATAGAGGAGAGCAAAATACAGTAGACTACTTTAGAGTTGAGTAAATAAGAGCAGGCAGGAGTAGCTAGAGTAAAAAGAAGAGGAAAGG
>JAAAKM020001617.1:0-14410 GCA_010016025.2 Alatinidae sp. Z8VKAUB7J3 | reverse complement strand
ACTTGTAATTTTTTACACATTATAAAAAGGAAAAATATGTATAAGTACTCTATTTGGCTTGCAATGTACTTGTCCATGAATCTGTGCTGGGTACTTTTGCTAGTAATGCTATGAAGATTATATAATTACAGGGGAAGCATCACACATCATGGGCAAGCAAGGTCAATAGTGACAGCATTGTTAAGAGGGGTTGCATTGATCATTCTTATTAACTTTAAATTCAATGTCATCCCCATTATATACATTATATGTGAAGTAGGTCCACTGTTCATAATCATCATCATCATCATCATCATCATCATCATCATCATCATCATCATCATCCATTGTTTGTGAGAGCAGTGGTGCTCTTCATCTTATTCCCTCCTAAAGTGTTTAGTAAATAATACAGACTTAAATATAAATAGTGTATAAAATAATGTTTCACATGGTCAACAATATAAATAGGTAAGTTGTTCTCTGTAAATAGCCTTTCAATCAAAACTTCAATGGCTTATCTTATGTTACCAACAGACTATTATAAGTTATTCAGCCTAGATTTTTGATTGGCATGAACATCATAACTACCAGCACCTATTGCACTACTTTTATTGATGATAAGATTTCTAAAGAATACAGACAAAAGAACCAGTGAATGAGGGCAGTGATTATGCAAATTGTGTTTGAGGTATTGGAAGTAAACAGGTACATATTTGTTTATAAACCAGTACACAGAATCTTTGCATGAGACCTGTTGTTAACCTTTTTAGGAATGGCACAGCATTAGAACATACGTAGTTATTTGGAAATGGAGATGTAAAGAAAGTGTAATCAATGTAGAAAGAACGAGCTTGCTAGTGGAAATATTTTAAAATATGTATGACTCAACCACAAAAGAAATTGTCCCACAAAACGATGATGTAAGCAGATGCCAGTAATGTTTACATTCAGAAATGAAGGTGATGGTAGCTAGTGTTCCTGCAACATGTAAACATTTTTGATCTGACAACAACTGAGATGACTTTTTGATTGTCCATATATAATTGCAGTCTGTCAAGATATTTTTTATAATCAACTTGCCACATATACCAGATCAGCAGGATTCCAATTGTTTTGTTTAGAGATATCTGTACACATGAGATTAAGTTTTACGTGATTTGCATGGATAATGGCACACTGGAGTAGATTATACAACCATTGGCACAAGTTGTGCTACATGCTTCTTTCCACACATATATAAATGCAGCTGAACTGCTCGACAGCTTAAAACTTCATTGAGTGGAACTTGATTTTCTCCACTTTAATTTTGTAATCAGCCACTGTATTGATGATGTCGGCTATTTCATCAGTTCATCATCGTTATGCATTTAATCTCCGTTGGACCCTCCAAGGGTGTTGGACTGGCTATCTGCATGAATTTATTAATATCAATATTCTCTTGCATTATCATACACGACCCACGACACGAAGAATCAGAAGCTAGTTGAATTTCTCAAGTTGCATCAAGTAATGTATTCCCCCTCCCTGGTAGCTCTTTACCCGCTGACAGGCGTGACTTGCTACAGGGCTGACGTAGTAAAGGCTACAGCATGATAACCTGACCCTAGAATTGTGGAAGTTGCCATGTTAGCTACTGACGTATACATGTGTACTCATTGTCTCTCAAGATAGAAAGACCTATCGATCAATAAATCAATCAATCAAAGAGCGTGTAGGAAACCCATCCTTCATTCAGAATTTTCAGTACATCTGTAAACAAATTGGCGTGCTTTTTCCGTTTTAGAACCAACCGATTCACGACGTCCGCATCACACAAGTCACAGTTCACATGGGCATATACACAGCAGTCATGCACATCGGAGACATTCATCCTCGTCCTCGGTTTCGGGTAGTGACCAAAACCAGATACCACAGAGAGATCCTCGTTTGTTATATCCAACGCCGTCCCCTAGCTCTGCATCGTCAATAGAGAGTACGCCCCCAACCCCAGTAATAGGATGGAACAACAGGCATCACCCAGTAGCGTCGCTGAAACAAGAGCAGCCGGGTATTCCTGGAAGAAGAGTGTCGTCGGGGGGAAGAGACTTTCGATCACACCCAACACCTACATCAGCAAGTCCTTCTCCAAGCCCTGCTTCCACAGGCAGAAGCTTCGAGCCCGTGTCTCCCCCACCAGTTCCATTTTCACACCATGCCCACGCAGCACCTTTACCACCAGCACCATTACCACCAGCAGATCGTGATGAGCCACCTCCACCTCCACCGCCTCCTCCAAGTGTCCCAAGTAGGCCAAACATTGAGTATGAAGATATTTCGCCATCAAATAATTTCGATGATGAGCATTTAAGTGCCGACTCTCATAGCAAAAGCAGAGATAACAGATCGAGGAAAGACAGTGGGGCATTTGTACAGGCGTCTTCTAAAACGAGTTCATCCAAGGATAGTACCACGAAAACAGATAATGGTGATGCTTCAACTACGGAAAGGAGATCATATCAAGGGAAAAGTAGGGATTCAAAGGATACCAAATCAAGTCTTCAACAGCAGCCTGTAAATTCTACGCATTCATTGACCTCGGGAAGCCGTCAGTTAGTGAAAGAGGCTAAGTCGGTAATGTATGAAAATATTGATTCGCCAGATTATAAAGTCAAGGACTTCGTTCTTCCAAAAGCAGCCACTGAACCAGCATATGAGGAAATATCGGACTCAGACGAGCATCAGGGCAATTATGAAGATATCTCGCCGGTAAATTCGCCGGTTGCTGTTGCTATTAGTATGCCTCAAGTAAAACCCCTGAGTTTAGCTGCCGCGGAAAAGGAAAAGGAAAGTACAAGCCCGATACCAGTTTCGACATTGCACAAAATACCACCCTCCTCGGTGCACACAGGGAGTGCCGGTGCCAAGGATACAGGTGCCGGCAAACCGGAAAAAGTAGAACACATCACAGAAGATATGGAAGCCGACGATAACGACGATGCTATGTCCCTATCTTCCATAAGTTCAAATGACGATAATACTCTGGAACTGAACACACCAGCAGTATCATTACAGTCATCATTGCCACCACCAGTTAGTTCAGTTCCTACGTTACCTGTGCCACCGATTGCTTTCCCAACGAGAATAAACGTTCCTCCGCCTCCTATTTACCCGCCAATTCCTCCGCCAGCAGTTCCTGTAAGGAGGCCGATAACGCCCTTACCACCAGCTCCTCCACCTCCACCCCCTCCAAATGTTATGCCACCATATCCACCGAGATACCCACCAAACTATCCCCCGCCTGGCTTCCCGTCTCATCAAAACATCCCACCTCCATATGGCCGTGGAATGGCAATGATGTACTCATCTCTATACCCGCAAGGTGTCCCACCACCTCGAAACCCTCCCATTCCTCCACCAACGTACAACTCAGGATTTATGTCGAAAATCACTAGCAGCCCACAAAAAGAACATCGTAGTCAACTGCCATTTAAATTTCAAGCTCGTCAAAGTAGTTCAAAAGCAATCGACAAGGATCTGAAAGCAGTATTGTCCAGGGATGTAATGAAGCGTCTAGTAGAGCAGTCTGGTTTTAAAGCATTTGAAACATGGTGGGACAACCAGGTCAAAAGCAATAGCAAGGTAAGTTGTACGATCAACAATGCAATTTCAAGTAACTTTTAATCATTCTGTTATACCTTTTCCCGATGGCAGAAACTTTCGTAGACAGATGCTGTAACGCTAATGCTGTAAGGGATGTGAGAAAATCATTCGGCGGTTTGCTGTTTTGTAATATACCCCTTCAAATGGTATAGGTAACGTTGGCAGATACTTCCAGTTTATGATGCTGTTTTAAGAAGAGACAGTGGCCGAGTGTTTAGAGTAGCTGCCTCATAATCCAAGGTGTCAGATAAGAAAATGGCGACCTCGGAGAAAATCAGCAAGAAGAGCAATTTAAACTGCTTTTAAGCACCATTCAGCAAGGAAATAATGAAGGGCTCTTACAACGCCTTAAAATTAGATTGGGGTGCAGACGGTATGGATTCAGACAACACAGATATCCGTAGTTTAGGCCGTAACACATCTTAAAACCTTCAGTTTTCCTCTTATTCCTCTATTCTTTCATTGTAACAGGGTTTTAGGAGATTGAATATTCATTATGGATTTCCAGAAGATTGAATGTCAATTCTCTCGTAAGAAAAATCAATTTGAGTGTGAGGGTATCTGTTGAAATTGAGTGGCTTTAGTTCTGTTATTTGCAAAATAGTCCTCAATTTAGGGAGTAAACATGTTGTATAGTATTCAGGACAGTCTTTTCTTTTCTTGCCTTCCCCAGGGATCCACTGCTTCAAGCAAGGAACCATTAAACTCCGCGGCCACCAGTATAGTATCACCTTTAACCCCGTGTAAACTCGAGACTGAGCACACTCCATTAGTGCAGGAAGGAACGAATTCAATGATTAACGACTTATATGGTATGTTGGGGAAACCGGGAGTTGGAAGCATGCATAGCGGGTTCCCAAAGCTTCCGTCCTTTCGCATTGCACGGAAAACTACGTCTGTCACTCAAGGACCGATCACTGTTGATCCAGTGCGTAAGAGAAGTGCTGATGAATCAACTGAAGTGTCCCTACAGAAGAGTCAAAAGATGGACGCAAGTGACGACGACGATGATGATGACGTAGATGAACTTGTCAATCTTGGGCTTGAATCGCACATGGCCAAAAGCAAACGCGACCAACTGGCATTCGGGCAAGGTTGGACACCGTTTTATGATCATAAGTTTTTATCACACTATTTACTTTCAATAGTTTGTGCTTTTTTAAACACCTTGACTAGAATAAATGTCAGCTACCAGCTGAGTGTGCGTCATATGAAACCTTCAGAAGCCACTTGAGTTAAACCCTTGATATTGTGGGCATAGGTTATATCTGCTATTTTGTAAGGTGCAGGCAAATCTTGACCTCTTTTATAGTTCGTTTCACGATATAAGTGTGTTAAGCAAGGCCGCGTTTGCTTTTCAACTGCACATTGCGAAAATGAACTCAAGAGGGTAAAAGGAACGTTTGTGTTATAATGTAAAATTACGTTGCTTATCGATAGCCAGTGGAAACCCCTGTCCGGGATATAGGGGACTAACGTATCGCTTCTCGGCAAGTAATATACAAATCAATGTACTTAATGATGACATTTTTACTATTGCATCTTCATTTAGGGGATATTAAAGGCAATCTGAACGAGCGTTGAAAAAGTGGCTCGTGATTTCATTTTGATGTTCGGAGGCCCGAGTTCCCAATTTACTTTAATAGTCGTAAGAAGGACCTTTTCCTGCTGCCCTTCATCATAGGAAGATTTAAAAATGAGATGTAGCAACGTTGGGAAAATACATGAGCACATGCGTGTTTGCTCTGTGACGTAACCCCTCAGGAAGTTGAGCTGGGAGACATTAATATTAGGCTGAAGTTTCATATATGTATTATCGTTTATACAGTGCCTTTCGTCGTTCTTGGTAAAGAAAGTTTTCTGTGTCACTTTAATGTACTTAAAGTCAGTGTGCTTTATTCCACAAATTCTATGGTTATTATGACAACTTACGAGTGTAAATGCATCTTGTGTCATTCTAGGTCATATACGTCAAAGTGTCTCGGTTTACGAGTCAGTTTACTCCTCAGGTTCTGATGAGGAGTCTGAATCAGAACAAGAAGATAACGAAGGAAGGAAAGGTACAGAAGCTGTTAAATTAATTGAAACGCAAGTGGATGACGAAGACGGAGATGAAGACAAAGAAGAAGAGGAAGAGGAGGATGAGGAAGAAGAGGAGGAAGAAGAAGAGGAGGATGAGGAAGAGGATGTAAAAGGAGTCGAAGATATGGAGGAAGGCTTCGATGAAGATGAAGACGAGGAATTTGCTAGTGACGATGATGAGGATCTCTCTTCTTACTCTGAGGACGACGATGATGGTTTTGATGAGGAAGATGAAGACGACTCTGTTGCAGCCACCGTTCCCTTACCTGAAGTGTCGCAAAAAGAATTATCTGTGCAGGAAGGTGAGTACCCCCTAAGCTATGCTGTATTGCAGTCTTCTGTTTAGGTATAGGCTTAGGGTAAAGACATTTCTCTAGTACTGCAAATGATACGCTTGATGTTACACTTTACTAGTTAGTATGTTTTGTGTCATTCTAACACTATAATTACTCCTTTGTGGGGTAGCAGAATTGTCAGAAGATAACATTGGGAACGTTAAAGGTTTAAATAGGATAAGTGCGTAACTTTCCTTTCTTAATGGGGTGGGATGGTAATTATTGAACACTGAGAACTATTATACAATGGCTACAAGTACTTAAATGAGCTCTACGTTAGAGGGACCTTTTATATTTGATGTTATATTTTACTTTGTTGAACTATTCGAGAAGAAATGCTTGCTTTTCGTTTTCATAAAATGAGGTGGTTGGATTCCCTCGTGAAATGGGAGGGTCATTATAAGTTAAGGACGTTAACCATTTAAAGGGTTAACGTTATCATTCTCAGATATATTTTGTTATTGCATAATTTTGTGTGGCATTGGAAGATGTCATTTGGTAGCACATACCTTGTTTCATTGTAATTAGCAGTCCCAATTCACATAAAATTTAGTGTAAAGAACAGCTCTTTGGAAACTCTAGCAGCATCAGGCGTCATTTTATAACAAATGTTGCGAATTCATAAGTGCTGCTTGATAATCTTTTTACTTCAGTCTTATTGTTGAAGCCTTGAATCAATTCCATTATCACTTATTTGTACGATCGATGTAAATTTATCAATTCGCAGATGAAACGATAAGACAACAACTCTTCAAGGAAGAAGGAGTTCTTCTGAAGGACCACTCTACCACAGAAGAGCCTGAAGAGATTTTACCGAGAGATATGGAAGAAAGGATATCGTCGACATCGTTGGAAGAACAACTCAATGGTTCCGTAGATTTGCCTTCACCGGTACAACCACATACTGAAGATGAAATCATTTCAAGTGACGTGAAAATTGTAGAGAAACAACCAATTGATATAGATAGGGATATGTCCGCCGAAGTTGTGGATAGGCTAAAGCCGGAATCTAAATCAATGGAAGAAGACCATCGCTTTGAAAAAGATGACTTACACTTAGAGGAACGAAATCATGAAATTGCATCATCAGTAATAGAAACAGAAATGGCTTCGAAGACACCCGTTGAGAGTTCTAATACGGCATCGTCTGATAACACCATAGACGTACAGTCGGTTCACCCAGATGATAGTCGAGACGAGGACACTTCGATAGCAGATTCGGTGCCAGAGCAGAAAAACCTATGGAAAAACCTTTTACTGTCCGAACATTCGTATTCCGGCATGACGGAGGTCAAGGCCGAGGAATCAGAAGGAACGGATGTGGGAGAGCATCATTTACAATCGGTAGGGGTAGAGACGCAATCCGAACTTGAGGATTCGCAATCAGAAACAAAGTGGACCGAGGACGACAGTAGTAAGATTATATCAGAGAGACAGCCAGAGTTAGTAAATGGAGATAAAGATATTGTAAATCATGTCTCTGAACCGACTTTTAACGATATGCTTCCTACGATTGCGGAAACGAAGCCGATATTGCCACGGTTTGCCTTTCCAATGAGGAATTTAGAGGAGGAAGACCAGATAATTAACGACATTCTTCTGGATGGGCTTGATTTGGAAGATGTGGGTTACCTTAAGACCGCATTCGAGAGCTTACAATTGATGGGATCAGAAGTAGTGGAAAACTTGACATGGTGCACGCATCCTGGTATCCTTTTCTGTCAGTTCAGTTAGTGTGGCTTTGTATAAGTTATCGGTGTATTGTTTTCATTTTAAGTTTCACGTTTGAGTGGTTGAAATTTGCCAACAACGTTTTCAGTCGAGAGTCGTTATTATCCAGAAATGGAGTAATACGATTTGAGTAGCAACGATTATGTCCAAAGCATAATTTTTGAACGATTGTACTTATTGTTAAGAATTTACAATTGCGCAGAGTTTTTCCGGAAAGCCGAAGGGTGCATTGAGAGGGTTATGGTGGACTGATGTGAAATGGTGCTACTAGAGTTTCTTTGTTGCTCTTACAGGAAAAGTAACTGCTGGCATGTGCGATCAGCTGAACAACTTTTAAAAGCGTCTATTCAGTGTGTCGTTTTATTCTTGATTTTGGCCTTTTTAAGGCTGGAACATTGTGTCACATTTTAAGACAAGACGTATGAGGTTGATACCAGAAATCAGAATAGTGCAATCTACGTGTACCGAAGGAGGTAGCACCGCATTAGAATTTTTCAATCGAACGGGCAGATCGATTACTTAATAGTTAATATCTCGTTTTTTCTTTCCCTAAGCAGTCACCTCATCTCAGAGAATAGAAAATGATCAGGTTTTAGTCATGTCTGACACGTACTGGCAGGACCAAGGGATCACTACCATTATTATTTTGTCATCTGGATTTTTATTTTGTTTTATTTTGTTGTGTTTGTTTGTTGTTTCGCGCATTCGCGTCGGTTCCTTAACAGCTTAAAGAAACACGGACGAATGTTCCATTAAAACCCAAAAAGAATAAATGCGAGCCCAGGTATCATACAACGGGATCAGCAAGAAGTGAAGGATACTACAAGATCACCGATCGCGAAAAGGAGGATTATTTACTGTCGGTACAAAAACAGCTAGTTACGAAATCAAACGAGGAAGCGGACGTTGACAAGGTATGTATAAGATTCAGAAACATTTTGTAGAGCACTTGTGAGTAAACTATGTGTTGGTATTTACTTTTGTCCTCAAACATGCCGTATGAGTAAAGCGATGAAGATTTACTACGGTGTGATATTTCCGGAGCTAGCTAATTAAACGTTTGCAAATTGAACCTCTTGTGAAGGTATCTTAACAGTCTTTAGAATATCAGTACTTTTGACTTTCACTCATTCTCGAAATTTTCGTTGAGCTTGACCACTACCAACGTGTTGTAAGGAATTGAATGTTAAGACTTCAATCGATACCAGCAATTAGTAAGGTAGAAACTGACGCGAACGCCTGCGCTAGTTATTTCTGGCGTCTCCGACAAGGCGAGACGGTAAAAGTAGGTATTTTGTCACAATTGCAAATTGTGTCTCATAACCCACTTGCCCTTTCCGTTGGTACACTTGTGTGCTAATGCCAGTCGCATATTCACGGTATTCCATAGAGGTGGAGCTTCTTGAGGTACTGTATTGCTTTCTTTGTTTTAGGATGGTACAAAGCATAAACAGTTATCAAGGGAAACCCGTGTCATGCAACGGCGACTGGCATCGTCATTTGTCAACGAAGACTTCGGAGATCTCGTCAAATTTAATCAATTCAAGGTAAGAAGTCACAGTTTTTATTCTGTTGACAAATGCAGACATTGAAATCGTAACAGATTTACGTGATGAACCACGGTAAAAATGAGTTTAATATATCGTGAATAGCGTTTGGCCTTGATTGTTCCTTTGAGGAGCTATAGCTTACAGATATAAGCGTCCTCCCCTTGGGGGGAATAAAATTTCCAGCTGAGGGGGGACCGCAAATTTGGAGCGGAATTGGTGGGGGAAAGGCAGATGAAAGAGGAATGCATTTATTCAACAAATGGGGGGAGGGGGGAATTTTCTCGCCATCGAGAACTGCCAATTTTCAAACCATGGTGATCATTGAAACACTAGATTGAAAAATGCTTAAGACACTTTGGTTTGGAAAGTTAACAAGTCATGCCAAAACGCATTCTACTACTCTTTTCTCGCTTCAATCTTTTAAACGGTGTACCTCTTGTTTTCCTTATATGTGATCTTGATCGAGTAGATTTCCTTTAGCGTTTTACGTGTGAAATATTTGTAATCATCATACCTCAACTTGTTAATCTCCAAAAAGCAAAAGTTAGCATTTCATCTACGTAGGATCACCCATTAAGGTAGACTGGGGTTTCTCGCAGTATATTCTATGTTTTCCGCCACCAAACGTACTGATATATCTATATGCATCACCTATCCTAATATTGATTTTTGAGTATGTTTCTTTACATCCGGCGGTACCTAAGGTCTGTTCTCTTTCTCAATGCAGATCACTTGAGTACCTCTATTTTAAGTGCAAAATTCTGTATCATTATATCTGACAAATTATGCCTTGAACTGCCAAAAGACGGGCCTTCTGATTTACTCTGATAGCCCCTGCCCTACATATATGCAGTGCCACGGGCCTCTACGACTTACAATACTTACCGTTTATATATCCTTAAACTTCTCCATGACCTACTCAAAGCACGAAATTGCGTCCATAAGATTTCGAGAGATGGTATTGGGCAGTCAAAATTTCGTGTTATATGAATGTATATGTTGTAGTACATATTGCAGTATATATACACTACACTAATATGTAATGTAATGGTGATTAAATCAAATTAGTGCAGTTATATCAGAATTATATCTATATATGCATGAGGTATCAGTAATTGTGGTTCAGATGGCGGGGACCTTGATCTAGTAAGATTGAGGGAAAATGCCAAATGGGAGCGATAGGTGACAGATGGGGGGAAACCAAACCCGGGGGACGCCATGATTGAGTAACTGAGGAGCCAAACACGCAAAGTTTGTTGGCTGCTTGTGCTAATACACCGATCCAGATTTAGCCAGCTGCTCCCCCCATCCTTGGTTACGCTTGACAACGATGGAAAGTCCGTCATAACACATCACTTCTGCGCGAACTGTTAAGGGAGGCTTTCGCGTTGCTTCGTAATTCTCGGTTAAATATACTTCTAAACGATTTGTCCCTTAACTTTTTGTAAACGGAAGAAATATCTAGCAAATGCCGATAGCGTGTTAAAAAAGAGGCATCATATTGACCAGATTATAACCATGGTCTCTCTTTGATCTGTTGTCTGGTGTATCCCGATCGAATCAGTGGGTACGTACTGCATCATGGTCAGCATCGTCACCGGGTACATGAACGCGCCAATTTAATTTGCTGCATTTTTGTGTTGGGGGCTGTTTTAAAAAACAAAAAGAAATAGTCGTCAGGTGGGAAACGATTGTTTTCTTAATTTATGAAATGGCAGCAGAAGTAAGAAGAATAGAGAGTTATTATATTAAAAACGATAATGCTGGTGTAGAACATTGCTTATGCAAAGTTTTATGGGTTTATGTCCTTAATATGCCTTTTGCTTTTTGTCGTGATCTATGTAATACAATTAACACCCGTTTTAAAGGTTGTGGAAAATATGGTCAAGGTATGACGTTATCCATTTGTTACAATGTGTTTTGTCGCCTAGGGGACATGACTGTGAACTAGACCCTGTAGATCTTTTTAATGCTGCTCATACCCTTTAAGCCAAGATTATCACCGTTTTGGAATGTTGACGTTAGTGACTGTTGTATCATATATGTTGCCAACTTTAGAAATTATGCGTTGTAAACAATGATACGTTTCATTTTACGCTCCTCTTCTGACTATCGGTGTACGCGATAACGTGACATTGTCTACAAGAAACGGACCTTTTGAAGTCATTGTATCATAGACGATGTCAGGTTATCGCGGATACCGACAGACAAATACGGAAAGTTCTGATTGATGATTCAGAGCAAGAATTCAAAGACCTTATTATTTTTTGAAATTGTAGATTCGCAAGAAGCACTTACGGTTTGCTAAATCGAATATTCACAACTGGGGTCTGTTTGCCTGCGAGCCAATCGCAGCTGAGGAAATGGTCATAGAATACGTCGGACAAATGATTCGATCCATAGCAGCTGACCAAAGGGAGAAGCGATACGAAGATATAGGAATTGGTAGCAGTTACTTATTTCGAATGGATGCTGACACAGTCATTGATGCGACTAAGAGTGGCAACTTGGCAAGATTTATCAATCATAGCTGCACGGTATGAAATTTTAACTTTTACATTTTATCTTCCAACGACGCATTTTGACGACATGACGAGAAATTTGTAGCCCCTAGTCCGTCTTTTTCTCAGTACTCCCCACATGTTTTGGATATAGATCTATAAATGTAATCCTTGCTCGCAGACACCATTGTAATTGGATTAGATTTCCACTTCATATTTCCCTTGTTGTTTCAATTACTATGGTATTAAATGTTATACAAGAACTGATCCATGGCTACAATGTTAAGCCAATACGGAACCAACTAGTAAAACGTATAGAATAATAGGTATGTCGCTATTAGTTTCATTGTTGAATAGTAACACATAGTGTCCTCCCCCCCCCCAGGAAGTTGGGGGGAGGAATAAAATTTTTAGCTCAGGTGGGACCGCAAATTTAGAGCTGAAATGGTAGGGAAAAGGCAGATGGTGGGGGAATGCATTCATTCAACAAATGGGGGAGGGGGACATTTTCTGGCCATCTAGAACTGCGAAGTTTCAAAATTTTGCCTTCGGCACCAACCGTGGTGGTACCTCATTGAAACGATAAAATCGAGTTAACTTAACACAGTTTTGTCCTTAAAGTTAACAAGTCTTTGTGCCAAAACGCATAATACTACTCGTGCTTCGCTTCAATCTTTCAAACTGTGTACATCTTTTTTCCATACATGTGCTCATGTTTGAGTGGATTTCCTTTAGTGTTTGAAATGTTAGATATTTGTAATCATCATACCTCAACTTCTTAATCTCAAAAAACAAACATTAGTATTTCGTCAACTTAGGATCAACCGTTAAGGTAGACTGGGGTTTCTCTCAGTATATTCTATATTTTGCGCCACTAAACGAGGGAGAAGGCCAAATGGGAGCCATAGGTGACATATTGGGGGGGACCAAACCCGAAGGACGCCATGGTAACATCAGAGTACATGAGCTGTACCCCTTCGACGTGTATTTCAAAGGGTTAGAGCGCTCTCTGGGAATCCTGTCACGGGTACACCCATGTGAAACGGCACTAAATGTGCATTTTTGTAATATAGTTTGTATGTCTTGGGATACATTGAAATCAGTCGCCGGGTGAACTTTCTGACTTAATTCTATAATCTTGGAATAAATCACCTGCAACGCGATTGGCTCATGTCAACACGGAGCATTCTTCTTGAAAGGCTACATTAAGCAACCGAGCAACAGTAATCTTGCAGATCTTTGGGTGTTTGAATGCAATTCCAATCTCCCATTAAATTTTAGGCAATGTTTGTACTCTTCATTACCGTTTAAAGTGATAATCAGAAAGAACTGATTAATTACATATATGAACCAGTACCATTTTCCCCTCCCCCTTCCCTCTGCGTAATATATGTGAAAGTTGAACCATGTGATAATTACTGGTTCGTTTTAAAGGCCAGAAAGTACAAACTAGGGATTATTTTGCATAACGTCATTAGCTAAATTATTAGCCTCAAATGTCAAGTTATGTTCTCTGTAATATAAAAACACAACGGGGGTATTGCTTCGACGATAAGTTTTGTGACCCATACACTAGCATGCTTTTATTACAGCAGTATGGAAGCCGTTAACGGTCGTCAATTGTCGTTCGCGTTTTAAATTATTGTCATGTTTTTTATTAATGTGTCCACGGAATATCAGCGACATTATGTTCTGAAGTGTAGTATGACACTGACAATATTGAAGCCTCGTGACCAAAGTAATTGATGGACGCACTAGCAAGATGATGTCAAGTTATTCACGTACTTATGTAACCACGTACGCACTTACTCAGGTTTTCGAAAGTATTTAGTAGAATATGTGGTTGAAATTTGTATTCAAGTAGCATTTTGGTACTTTTTTTCCGTTCAGTAATACCTTTATCTCAACAAACATTGTATTTTTATCTGAAGTTACTAAAGCAATTTGCATTTCTCGAACATAACGGTTTCTTTTCTTTCCTTTTTTTAGCCGAACTGTTATGCTAAGATCATTTCAGTGGAAGGGGAAAAGAAAATTGTAATATATTCGAAACGAGATATTAAAGTAAACGAGGAAATTACATACGATTATAAATTTCCGCTGGAGGACGAGAAAATACCTTGCTTATGCGGAACACCACAATGTCGAGGAACTCTTAATTAGAATGTGGGGGTTGTCGATAAATGAATTCTTCATTATTGAATCGCTGTTTTTTGTGTTCATTCATCATGCAGAAAATGGCGGTCTTTCATATTTTATTGAGTCCACTCAATTTGAGCTGCCAATTTTGAATCATAACGCAAGTGCAGTTCGTAAACCCAGATGATTTGGAAGATCTATTCCAAGCTCTGATTGGGTTCGTTTACCATTGTAAACCACGCCTCACGGTTTTTCTTTTATTTTTGTATTATATTACCTGGTTTTACCCAGAGTTGCTCTTCACAAATGTATGTATGTATAACTTGTTAGCTTGTGTATAAATGGTATTTGCTTGATTAAGTGTTTGTTGCTATTTTTACGAAGTAAAAAACTGATGGAATCTAAAAAAAATTACGAAACCTTTTTTCTGGTCTCCAGTTATGCAGTGATACTT
>JAAAKM020001616.1:0-14410 GCA_010016025.2 Alatinidae sp. Z8VKAUB7J3 | reverse complement strand
TCCAGGGCCTCCGCAGCGGTCGCGCCATCCTCCGGGACGTCGGCCGCGAGCGACAACGCGATCGCCAGGCCGGAGCCCCGCCGGGCCGCGTAATCGAGCGCCTGTCGTTCGGCGAGCGATCGTGAGGTCAGCCGGAGGTGGCGTCGGCCCGCCTCCTCCGCCGCCAGGGCGAGCTCCAGCGCCGGAGCGCGCTCTCCACTCTCGGCGAGCACGCGGGCCAGCGCCGCGCGGGTCCGGGTCACGTCCGGGTGGTCCTCCCCGAGCCCCGTCTCCATCGTGCTCAACGCGCGCTCGTAGTGCGCGCGCGCCTGATCGAGACGGCCGTGCGCGTGGAGCGTGCTCGCTAGGGAGTCCATCGCCTCGGCGACCGCGGGATGAGCCGGTCCGAACGACGCCTCACGCACCGTCAGCACGCGTTCGTGCAACCGCAGCGCCTCGTCCACCTCGCCGAGCTCGCGCAGCACGTCGGCGAGGTGGCGCACCGGGTAGGTGGCGTAGGGATGCTCGGCACCGAGCATCTCCTCGACGATCGCGGCCGAGCGCTCCAGCAGCGGCCGCGCGCGCTCGTACTCCCGCCGGGACTTGTAGAGATCGGCGAGGTTGTTCAGGGTCGCGGCCAGCAGCACGCGGTTCGGGTCGGGCAGCTCCTCCCAGATCCGGAGCGCGCGTTGGTAGGCGGATTCGGCTGCACGGTAATCGCCCACCTCCAGCAGTAGCGTGGCGTGGAAATTGAGGTGACGGGCCACCTCGGAGTGGACCGTGCCGTAGCGTTCCTCCAGGATCGCGAGGGCCCGATCGAACAGACGACCGGCGGCCTCGTACTCGCCGAGGTCGGCGAGCAGGTCGGCCAGACTGTCGAGGGTCGCGGCCAGCTCACGGCTGGTCGGACCGAACGCCGCCTCGATGACGACCAGTGAGCGCTCGTAGAGCTCCCGCGCCCGTTCGTACTCTCCCAGCTCCTGGAGGAGCGCGGCCTGCGACACCGTCAGGGTGGCGAGGTGGTCGTCCGACGTCTCGGGCAGGGTCCGGTAGATCTCGAGCGCCCGTCCCCGGTAATCGCTCGCAGCCGGGTAGTCGCCCTGGCGCTGCGCGACGACGGCCAGGCCCTGCAGGGTCTGCGCGACGGTCTTCGGGTTGGCCCCCGGCAGCCGTTCGTGGATCTCGAGCGCCTGCTGGAGCGCGGCGCGCGCCTCGGCCGACCGTCCCAGCTGGTCGAGCCCCGACGCGAGGTGCCCGAGCACCTCCGCGTAGTGCTCGCCGTCGACTCCGAGACGCTCCCGGACCACCTGCTCCGCCCGTTCGAGGTAGCCGAGCGAGCGCTCCAGTCGATCCGCTTCGCCGTGGACGGCGGCGATCGACACCAGCTTGTTCGCCTGGGTGAGCGGGTCCGTCTCCTTCCGCTCGTACAGCTCCAGCGCTCGTTCCAGCTCGGCGGCCGCCCGCTCCAGATCGCGCAGGTTCCAGTAGACGTCGGCCAGCCGCTCGACCAGCCAGACGCTCATGTCGTGGGTGCTGCCATGACGCTCCGAGGACAGCTCGAAAGCACGCCGGAGCGGTTCGACCAGCGCCTCGGCGTGCGGCTCACGGTCGCGCTGGAAGCCGGCCTCGAAGAGGTCGGCGAGCGCGTCCATGCCGGCGTAATCCAGCGTACCGGCGTCGAGACCGTCGATCAGCTCCTCCAGGACCGCGAGAGCCTCCGAGCTGTCCGCGGGCGGAGCGTCGGGCTCGGACGCCCGGGGCCCGACGCTCGCGACCACCCAGAGCACCGCCGACAGACTCCGCCACCGTCGTCCCCCCCTCATGCGCGCTCCTCCCTCCCCGACACGGGTGGGTATCATGCAACGAGCTCCTCCCGCCTGCCAAGGGAGCCCGGGGAGACGAGTCCTCTCGCAGGCCGCCGCACGGCTCATTCGGGGAGAGGATCGGGCTCGGACTGATGCGGATGCAGCTTCCGGAACTCGATGACGTCGCTGTCGTAGACCGTGTCCGGGTAGCGACCGACCTTCGATACGTACTCGTACCGACCGGCGGCGTAGCTCCCCGGGATGCTCTGGCTCGCGAGACGACCGCGCTCGGATCCGGCCGGTAACGTCAGCACGGTGGGCCCGAACACCGGCCCGATCGTGCCGGTGGGCCCCTCGATGACGGCCCAGGTGTCGATCGTCTGGGAGTCGCGCGATCGATTGGTGAACGACATCGAGAAGGAAAACTCGCCCCCCTCGGGCGGAATCACGATCGGCTCTGCCGGGTCGCTCAGCTCGGTGGCGACCAGCGGGTCGACCGCGCCCTCGAAATAGGCGACGTAGAGGCCGTCGACCGAGTCCGACACCAGGAGGTCGCCGGTGTCGAACAGAGGATAGGCGCCGAAGGCGTCGGTGGTGTCGAGCCAGGCGGTCTCCACGAGCGCGGTCGGGTCGGCGGCGTCCACCACGCGCAACCCGGCCGAGCCGTGCGTCACGTAGGCGAAGCCGCCGTGCAGGTAGGCGCGTCGGGCTCGCCCGTGAGGCCCCCGGTACTCGTCGATCAGCTCGATGTCGTCGAGCTCGGCCAGGTCCCACATCTTGACGCTGGCTCCGGTGGCGAGCTCGGTGGTCACCCAGTACCGCCCGGACTCGTCGATCCAGGAGGCGTGCACCGGCCCGAGGCCGGGCACCCAGACCTCGGTGATCGACGCCGGCGCACCCGGGTCGGCGACGTCCCACAGCTCGAAGGTCTGCTCGTAGACGTTCGACAGCACCGCGAGGCCGTCGCGGACGAAGACGTCGTCCACCCAGGACGGTCCGAAGCTCGACAGCGGCTCCGGGGCCAACGGGTCCTTCAGGCTCAGCGCCTGTGCGTCGAGACCGATGTCCCGGTCGGCGTAGAGCACCTCCGCCTCCACGTCGACGAACAGGCTGTGCGAGCCGGCGAAGCCAGTGTAGACGGCGGCGATCGGGGCATCGTCCGGCAGACGGGACAGGTCGACGATCTGGACTCCGGCCTGGGCGGGTGATTCGGTGACGACGTAGGCGTAGTCTCCGTAGGTCTGGACGTCGCGGCTCGCGGTGACCGCGCCCGGAACGAACACCACCTCGCGGGCCGCCTCCGGCTCGGTGACGTCGACGATGCTCGTCCCGTGCTCGACGCCGAGCAGCGCGTACCGCCGGCCGTCGGGAGCCGTGTACCCCCAGCAGTCGCCGTAGGCCCGACCGGGATGGGGGTCGACGTGCGCGAGCAGCTCCAGCGGCTCCGGAGCCGGGCCGGCCGGACCTCCACGGCTCGGCGTCCATCCCGAGGCGACGACCGCCGCCGCCGCGATCGTCGAGAGCGTCCGCATTCCCGTCCGATGGCTCATCGTTCCCTCCCGGACGGGAGACGGCAGCGCCCCCGTCCTGGCGGGTGAGTTGCGTCCGGGCGGCGCCCGGTTCGAACCGATCGGCGACCGAAGACGGATCTAGCGGGCGGCCTCGGGGCGGAGCTGGGTGTCGACCCAGCGCCCGATGCGACGAATCGCCCGCCGCCCCTCGGGGACCACGCCGGCGGAGAAGTGCCAGACGTGCATCATCCCGTCCCAGACCTCGAGCTCCAACGGGCTGCCGGAGTCGCGGGCCCGATCGGCCAGGCGTCGAGCGTCGTCGAGCAGGACCTCTCGGCTGCCGACCTGACAGAGCATCGGCGGCAGCCCGCCGAGGTCGGCGAACAGGGGAGAGACGAGGGGAGCCGCCGGGTCGCCGTCGCCGACGTAGCAGCGAGCGAACCCGGCGAGGACGTCGCGGTCGAGCAGGGGGTCCTCACGCCGCCGCTCCTCCATCGACGGCCCGCTCATCGTGAGGTCGAGCCAGGGCGACAGCAGGACGGCGGCGGCCGGGCGAGGCAGGGACAGCTCGCGCAGGCGAACCAGCGTCGCCAGAGTCAGCCCCCCGCCGGCCGAGTCGCCCGCGAGCACCGTGGTCGCAGGATCGAATCCCTCCGCCCCCAGCCAGTCGAGCACGGCCAGCGCGTCCCGCAACGCGGCGGGGTGGGGTCGCTCCGGCGCGAGCGCGTAGTCCACCAGCAGAGTGCGCGCCCGAGCCGAGCGAGCGATGCGGGCGGCGAGGCCGAGGTGAGAGCGCGGCGAGCCGCACACGTAGCCTCCACCGTGAAGGTAGACTAGGACGCGTCCCGGCTCCAGGGCCGCGGGGTCGAGCCAGGATGCGGGCACGGGGGCGTCGACGGCCGGGCGAACCTCGACGTCGCGCGGCCGTCGCAGCCACCCACCGATCCGATCCAGCTCGCGCCGGACGCGTCGCACGGAGCCCGGGTCGTCGGTCAGACGGACGTCGGGCCGGCGACTCACGATCCAGTTCACGAGCTCGTTCCGCCAGCTGGCCATGCGATCAATCTAGCAGCCGTGTCGAGCGTCGACACGGAACCCGAGACGCGCCACCGTACGGAGCGACGTCGACGTCACCGCCACCGAAGGAGACTCTCGATGAGCGAGCCCGAGGAACGACGCGGGAGCGGCTGCTCCAAGGCGATCGTCGCCGGCTGCCTGTCGATGATCGTGCTGGCGATCATGGTGACCGTCGGCGTGATTCTCAACTTCGAACGGATCCGCGATTCCGACATCGGGCGCTCGGTCACCGAGGCGGTCGCCGAGGGGCAATCGACGCTGTCCGATCTGATGGCGCTGCAGGGCCGACTGCGCGAACGCTACGAGGTCCAGGACGTCGGCGCACGCGTCCATTTCGGCTCCGACGGCCGGACGCTCGAGATCACTTTCGTCGACCCGCCGATCGCCGACGATGCGAGCGTCGACCTCGAATCCTGGGCGCGCGAGGCCGCCGGCTTCGTCCGACGGAGCTACGGCGGCTCCGACGAGCTCGACCGGATCGGCATCGTCGTCTCCCGCACCTACCAGGTCGGTATCCAGGTGGCCTCGAACCAGCAGTTCCTGTTCGACGTCGCGGAGCTTCCGGCCGCCGACTCGGACGGGCCGGCGACGGAGCCGGAAGCCCCCTGAGAGAGCTCAGCTCCAGTCTTCGTCGGGTGGCCGTTCGCCGTCGTGGCTGTGCCGGGGACGCTCGAGAGCCTCGAACAGCGCGTGGCGGGCCCGCTCCGGAGCGGAGTGGATCATCGCCATCACCAGGCGGGCGGCCCACCAGGTCTGCTCGCAGCGATCGAGGATCCCGTCGCGCCGAACCTGCAGCCGCTGGCACAGGTCGTACGCGTTCGAGGCGAAGTGTCGATCGTGGCGGACGATCACCGTGGCACCACGACGGCAGCTTTCGACGATCCCGTCGATCGCCTCTCGCGATCGGGCGTCGCCGATCGCGGGCCGGAAGCCGGCGGCGCAGGACGACGCCGACACGATGTCCCATGCCAGCCTCTGCACCACCCAGTCGTCCTGATCGATACGCCGAAGGCTGGCGTACTCGGCCGCTTTCACCGAATCGAACGGCAGCTTGCGGGCCTGCTCCAGGCGCCCCCGCAACAGGCCGGCCACCGCGTCACGGTGGTGACGGACGAGCCTTCGGAGTGCCGGGGGATCGTCGAGCAGAGCGCTCGCATCGCACGGCAGGCAGCGGCCGTGGGCGCCCGGCACGTGCCGGGCGACGACCAGCCGAAACAGCCCGACCGCGTCGGCGCGAGGCCCCTTGGTACCGACCAGTCCGCTCGCGCCCCGCTCCACCCGCGGATGGTGACGACAGTCGCACGGACGCGCGCTCGGCCCGACGAGCCGTGGCCCCTCCGTATCGACCGGCTCGCTCCGGAGTGGGAAGCGTCGAGAATCGGTCCTCGGTGCCGACCGGTGCCCGACGGTGGGAACGGGAAGCGACCTGGCGAGGAATCCCTCCAGCCACTCCCCTAGCTCCCCCTCCAGCTCCGACAGGTTGCCCGGCCAGGAGCGACGATGGAGGTCCGCTCTTCGGTCGTCCGGCAACGGCGGGACCGAGACGCCGCGACGTTCGGACAGGCGCCTCAGCAGGCCCTCGGCCAACAGGACGATGTCGTCCATTCGAGCCCGCAGCGGCGGCAGCTCGAGCCCGACGCCGCGCAATCGGCGGTAGAGCTCCGGCAGCAGTCGCCCCTCACGCAGCAGCGTCAGCGGATCGTCCTCGCTCCAGGCGACCACCCGGGCGCACCGCTGCGAGGGCGCCCCGGAGGCGCTCCTCTCCTCGAGCTCGGCCGCGAGCTGACGCTGGAGGTCGAGCGGAAGCCGATCGACGGCCCTCAACACGACCGTTCCGTCGCGCGCGCCGGCGAGGAGGTCGGCGGCAGAGGCGAGCCCATCGTGCCGAGCGCAGTCGTACTCCAGGTACCGGCCGGCTCCACGTCGGCCGCCGTCGTGGATGGCCCGCGCAATCTCCCGCTTGCCGGTTCCCCGTTCTCCCGTGAGCAGCACTCCGACGTCGCTCGCGACGGCGTAGCGAAACCGTCGACGGACCGACCGCATCGAGCTCGAATGCGAGCACAGGGCGAGGACATCCGGGACGACGCCGTCGTCGCGCGTGGCGTGGGAGTCGAGCGCGAGACGCTCTCGCAGCAGCACGGTCGCCTGCAGTGCCACCGACCCGGGGAGGTCGTTCGCGTCGGCGAGCAGCAGGTCGGGCGGAAACGGCCGGGAGGCGGTGATCACGAACGGACCGCGCAGTACGTCGTCGCCGTCGCGCCACCAGCGGGCGTCGAGGATGACCAGGTCGACGTCGTGTCGCCGCGCGAGCTGCGATCGCACGACGGCCGGGCTGGCCCACGTCCGACACTCGAACTTCATCCGGGATCGCTCGAGCTCCAGCTCGACTCTCGCGCGCCAGCCGTCGTCGGCAGCAGCGATCGCGATCCGGAATGGACGCACCGGGATCATCGGCAAGAGAAGCTCCCACGACGTGAGCTCGCACACGCGCGCGGACGCGCGCACGCGAGAAAGCACGTTCGAGATCGATGAAGCGCTGACGTCATGGTAGCGTTGCTGGTACTGAACACACAGCGATTCGTCTCCGCGTCGGCCATCGCACCTCGAGCACTCGACGGCAGTTCTCGTTCCGAAACGGCACGCACTGTCGTTCCGCCATGGAAACACACGCACTCGAGTGCGTCGTCCGGGGAGATTTCTACGCGGAGCACGACGTCAATTTCGAGCACGAGCAGGAATTCCGCGCCTTCGCGAGGTTGTCGACTTTCGAGCGGGTGAGGGATTTCTCCGTCGAGTTGACGGGACACGGCATAAGGGGTTTTCCTACTCCACCCATTCGACGACCTGCGATACCATGACGTTCAGGCGCTTCCCGCATCGTGGCTTCGAGCCACAGAACTACGTAGGTCCCCTACCTCGACGGGACCGAAGGAGGGACGTATGCGCGAGGTCGACAAGGTCGGCGACGGTCGCTCCGCCGGCCCGGCCGACGGCCTACCCCCCGTCGGGCCCGAGGGTGAAATGGCACGCCTGGGCCACGACATCAACAACAAGCTCTCCAAGATGCTCTTGCTCGTCGGCACGCTGGAGCGACAGCTCACCGCGGGCCACTCTCCCCGAGTCACGCTGGACCGCCTAAAGGCGAGCATTCGCGAGACGTCGGGCCTGCTCCGACCGTTCTGGCAGTCCCCCGGTGCGCGGACCGCGCCGCCGGAGCCCGTGTCGCTGTACGAGGTCGCCCGCCGCCACGCCGAGGGGCTGCACGGCGACATCGAGGACCCGATCGACGTCCGGATACAGGTCGGCACGCGCCCGACGATGGTCGCGGTCGAGCCCACCGACCTCGATCGCGTGCTCTCCAACCTGACCGACAACGCCTGCCGGGCACTGCGCGCGACCGAGGACAGGAAACTCGAGATCTCGGTCGACGCGTTCGACGTCGAGGTCGACTACGCCGCGGGCTGCGAGCGGCTCGCTCGCGGGCGCTACGTCCGTCTGGAGGTCGCCGACAACGGACAGGGCATGAGCCGCGAGGCGCTGGAGCGACTGTTCGACGACGGGTTCACCACCTCGCCCGAGGGGCAGGGTCTGGGCATGGGCATCGTACGGACGATCGTGGCGCACTACGGCGGCCGCATCGACGTCGCCAGCGCCCCCGAGGTGGGAACCCGTGTCACGGTCCACTGGCCGCGCCACGAGCCTCCGCGCGCCGACGATTGACCCGCCGCCGCCGTTCGACCGCTTCCTCCCGCCGGGCGAGGAGCGCGCACGCCGAGACGGCGGGCCCGGAAAACCGGCCCTCGGCGCGACGCTCCTCTCCCTTTTCGGCGGACGCCTCCCCCGTGTCGGCGTACATTTTCGTGCAAGATCCGCACGCCACGACCCGAAGGGATCCGATCCCTCACCGACGGTCGGGCCCCTTCACGACGTCGCCGGGCCATCTCCCGCGCGGCACGCTCGAGGAAGCCATTGAAGTACGCACGCACGGAACTCGCCCCTCTCTCGCTCGCCGCGCTGGCGGCGTTCGCCTCGACGGTCGGCACCAGCGCTGCGCAGGATTCCCGTAACCCGAACACGACGGGCTCCGACGTCACGGCCGAAGCCCCCTGGCGGGTCGAGTCCGCCGACACTCCGATTCCCTTCTGGACGATCGTCAAGGACGCCGGCGACGGCACCTTCGTCCTCGACTTCAACATCGACGTCATCCGGGTCGTCGATCGGACCGGCGGCGCCGCGAACGTCGTGTACGAGGTCGACTTCCCCGATCAGGGATTCGTCCTCGGCTGCCTGCAGGACCAACAGGGGATCGACATCGGCGGCCCCGCCGAGGAGAGCCGCTTCTGGGTCTGGGGCACGGACCGGACGACGGCCGGCACGCCGCTGACGGCCGCGGCCCTCGGCTACGCCGCCGGAGACACCCTGCGGTTCAGCGTCGAGGTGTTCTACGAAGTCAACTGCTTCGACGAGTTCTGGAGCCGCGACCTCGAGGTCCACGTCGGTGAGGCACCGCTGCCGACCTTCGACAGCCCGTCCGGCAGCTGGGCCCGGGTGGACACCCACTACCACACCTCCTACACCAACCAGTCGAGTAACGACGGCTTCAGCCTGCACGCGCTGCTGGCGATCGAGTACGGCTATCCGCTGAAGGTGGTCCAGCGCGCCGGTGAGGCGATCGGGCTGCACGCGACCTACGTCACCGACCACGACTCGTGGCTCGATCCGGACGGGGCTTTCTTCGAGATCCCGTACCGGTATCGGCACTGCTTCAACACCGTCCCGGCCGACTACCCCACCGGCTGTGTCGACTATCCGGACACCCTCGGGGCGACCAAGTACGAAACCCTGGTGAACGAGGTCGACGAGCTCAACGCCGAGGGCACCGGCATCACCCTGATCGCCGGAGTGGAGCAGACGGTCAACGATCTCGAGCTCGATGGCTTCATGCATCTGATCTCGCTCGGCGATACCGGGCTGGTACCCCAGAACAACTCCGGAGTGGAGCTGCCCGGCCTGCTGGACGAGTACCCCGTCGAGCTCGACCTCGACGAGCTCCTGGCCGACGATCCGGACGCCGTCCTCTACGCCGCTCACCCGCTCAACGGCGACGACGGCTTCGGCATCGTCATCGGCATGGTCGCCTACGAGCAACCCGAGCGGGACGAGGCGGCGCTCCACCCGTCCTTCCGCGGCTACCAGCTCTGGAACGAGATGATCACCCGCGCCACCGGCGTGTTCACCGTCGACCCGTTCGATCTTCCGTTCACCGTGGATCACCCGTTCGACTGGAGCAGCGGCACGCCCTGGACGACCCGGGTCGAGGAGTACCTGATGCTCGACGACGGCGTCGCGATGTGGGACTCCGAGAACCAGCGCCACCTCGACGACGTCGGAGGTCCGCGCAAGCTCTTCGCCGCCGCCGGCTCCGACGCCCACGGAGACATCAACTACGCCCAGCGGCCGACGATCTCGACCCTCGACGCCGAGCTGGTCGACGTCCTGGCGTGGGACAACGCCTTCGGCCGTGTCCATACCGTGGCCCGGGTTCCGGAGGGCGCCCCGCTGGCCGAGGGAATTCGCGATGCGATGGCGCGCGGAACCACCGTGATGTCGAACGGCCCGATCGTCACCCTGTACGTCGACGGCGATGGCGATGGCGCCCTGTACGAACCCGAGGATGCTCTGCCCGGGGAGTCGGTCAGCCTGTTCCCCGGGACTCCCGCCGAGCTGGTAATCGAGTACGCGACGACGCCCGAGTACGGCGACGTCGACCGGCTGGAGCTGGTGCTCGGGACCCCCGGCCAGCTGCGCACCTTCGACCTCAGCTCCCGCGTCGTCGGGGCGAGCGGGCGCCTTCGCTTCAGCATGGATCGGCCGTTGGTCACCGCGCCGGGCTGGCGCTTCCTGCGGGTGCAGCTGTCGACCGAACCGGTCGTCGGCGAGTCGGGCCTGCCGAAGTTCCGCAGCTACAGCAACCCGATCTGGCTCCAGGGGTCGGCGCCGTAGCGGCCGGCCGCCGTCGTCCGCCGCTCTCCGGCGCGGCGCGACGACGGCCCGCGACCGCGCGATGGGTCACGTCCGATCAGGGAGCGTCGAGCGAGCGCAGCGCCACCCGCTGTCCGGGCAGCAGGGACAGTCCGGCGAGGCCGCCGACCACGAACGGGCGTCCGTACTCGGCGACGTTCGGATTCCGCCACAGACGCTGCGGCGTCTCCTCGATCGCCGCCCCGCTCCGCACCACCAGCGCCTCCGCCGACGCGGTGCCGTCCGTCGGCATGGCGAGCATGCGCTCGCCGTCGTGGATCGACGCGGCGAGGTGCTCGGGCGCGTAGCCGACCACCTCCGAGGCGAACGCCTCGGTCACCCTCAGCAGCGGCTCACCCGGCTGGACGAACTGGCCCCGGCCGGCGAGCACCTGACTCACCCGGCCGGCGATCGGTGAACGGAGCGTCAGCCGGCGGCGTGCGAGCTCCAGCTCCTCCACGCGATGCAGCTGACCCCGGATCGCCTCCCGGAAGGGCGCCAGCAGCGGTTCGGCGTCGCGCGTCCCCGGGTGGGTACGGTCGAAGGCCACTCGCCGGGCGGTGGCGGTTTCGAGCTCCAGCTCGGTGGCGGTCAACAGCCGTCGATTCTCCTCGAGGCTGCGCGCCAGCGCATCGTGCCGGAGGCGAAGGTCGTCGAACTCGCTCTGCGACAGGAAGCCCTGCTCGACCAGCGGACGCGAGCGCTCGACCTCCAAGTGCAGTCGTTCCCGCTCCACCTCGTCCGACGCCACCTGGACCCGGATCGCCAGCACGTCGAGCCGGCTCTGCTCCTCGTCGATCTGGAAGCGCCGTCGATCCTCGAGCAGACCCGCCTCCTGGTAGCCGAGCCGGACCGACTCGGCAGCCAGCTCCGCGTGCAGCTCTTCCACCCGCGTCTGCTCGCGCGCGAGCTGGGCCAACACGTCCTGGTCGTCCAGTCGCGCCAGCACCTCGCCCGGGCCGACCGCGTCGTGCAGGTCGACGTAGACCTCCTCGACGGCTCCGCTCGACGGAGCCGACACCTCGTACTGGACCGCGCGCGCCAGGCCGAGGAACTCGTGACGGTCAGCCGAACGCGCGAACAGCATCCAGCCGGCCACGACGATCGCCAGCAGCCAGACGACGACGGTCAGCGGACCGCTCGCCTCCTCGAGCTTGTGGCGCAGATGCTCCCCTCTCCAACGCGATGTCGACGCCACGGCTCACACCTCTGAAAGGACGTCGCGCAGGACCAGCGAGACGTCGTCGACCGCACCGTCCTGGCGCAGCGTATCGAGTAGCCCCTCACGCGAGTCGGGGTTGCGCAGCCGAACCTGGAACAGGTACTCCACCAGCTCCTCGGACCCGGACTGACGCAACGACACCCGCTTCACACGCCGGCAGAAACGCCGGATCTGGTGCTCGATCGGCTCGAAGTCGGCCGCCGCCAGCACCCGCAGGCTGAGGTGTCCGTCGTAGCGTCCGAGCGTACCGAAGGAGGTCGCGTGCAGGTAGAGCACGACCAGGGTGAACGCGATCGTGCCGATGATCGCGGTCTCGAACCGCTGCGTCCCGGTCGCGATGCCGATGACCAGGGTGAAGAACACGTAGACCGTGTCGCGGGTATCCTTGAGCACGTTGCGGAAGCGGATGATCGCGAGCGCCCCGAACAGGCCGAAGGCGGTGGCGATGTTGCTCCCGATCACGAACATGACGAGCGACACCACCAGCGACATCAGGATCAGTGACTGGGTGAAGCTACGGGCGTAGGACAGACCGCTGTGGGTCCAGGTGTACAGCCACGCGATCGCCTGAGACAGGGCGAAGGCGAGCAGCAGCGCCAGCACCAGCGTCGCGCTCGATTCGTCCGGCGCACGCGCAGCCGACGATCCCAGGATTCGCTCCAAGCCACCCATCGGACGTCCGTCTCCCCTACCAGGCCGGAAGGTCTGCGACGAGCGGCATGCGGTAGCGGCCGGTCTCGATCGCGTGTTCCATCGACATGCAGTACTTGGCGACCGAGAGCTTCTGGAGCTCGAATGCCCGGATCAGCTCCCCGACCCACGAGGGGTAGACGTCGGTGAACTTGATCTCGAGGATCTTCCCCTCGACCGGCGTCTCGGTCCAGGCTCCCTGATGGTGCTCCAGGCGTTGGTCGAGGGTCACCTGGTGGCACAGAGCGTCGTCGAACGTGATCCGGACCGGATCTCCGGAGCGGGACTCGTACGCCTCGCGCTTGTACCTGATGCGGACGATCGGTCGTACCCCGCAGGCGACGTTGAGGCTGTGGAAACGATCCATGCCGTTGCGTCCGTCGTCCTCGATGGCGAACTCGGCGAGACGCGCTCCGCTCAGCACCGCCTCCGCCTGGTCGCGCTCGAGGGCCTGGCGGGTCTTCAGGACCACCTGGTCGACCCTTCGCTTCACCTCGAAGAACACCGGCGTCTCGGGCGAGTCCGAGTAGGTCCGGATGCGCAGCTTGAAGCGGTTCTTGTGTCCTTCCATGGTCTGATGGAACAGACGTAGGTCGGCCGTGTCGAGATAGAGGCTGCAGATCGAGTAGCGCCGGTCCGAGCGCCGCGCCGAGAACGGGTCGGGTCGCATGTAGCTCTTCATGTACCGCCGCATCTCTTCCGCCATCTCCGGCGGGACCAGGTACTTACACTCGTATCTCGACGACAGCACCCGATCGGCGCTCAGTCCACCCATCGCACCTACCTCACGGACAACGCGCGACCGCCTGGGCGATACCGGCGTCGCGCTGGGTTCCGGCCCCGGAGGCGGTCGCGTACGTCCCCACGCCGCACGCGCCGTCGACCCCTCGGACCAGAAAGAAGGTCGCCTCGCCCGAGGCCGTCGCCAGCTCGGGCACCGGAACGTTGTTCGAGGCGCACGCGGTGACCGCGCTCGCGAGATCCCCACCGGTCTGGCGCAGCCGCTCGAGATCCCCGGTGACGACGTCGTAGGCGGTGGCTCCGGCAATGGCCGACCAGCTCATCGCCGTCGCGTCGGCGAACGCGAGCCCCGCGACCGCCCCGGGCGACGAGTCCGCGGCCACGCACGAATTGCTCGCTCCGGGTGTCGGGACGGTCGTGACGTGCCGGTCTCCCCCGCCGTCGGGGAAGCGAATGCGTGCCGCTCCGGTGGGCAGCGCACCGACCACGAAGTAATCGAGCCCGACGGCACCGTCGGGCGTGACCAGCCCGACCGCACCGTCCGCATGATCCGGGATCTCGAAGCCGAGCTCGCCGACCTCGAACGCGCGTGCCTCGCCCGGCACCAGCACGGTGGCGTCCGGGATCGCGAAGGCCAGAGGCTGGGATGGATCGGGCGACAGCCCCCAGCCGCTCACGTCGACCTCGTCGTCGGTCCGGTTCAGCAGCTCGACGAATCCCGGCTCGATGCCGTCCCCCGCCGACACCTCGTTGATGCACACCGCCGCGAACAGCGCCGCGGTGTCGTTCGCAGCTCCCGGGGTAGCCGGGTCGAGGTGGTCCGGCGCATCGGCGTCGTCCGGGAAGCGCCCGAAGGAGACGTCCTCCGATTGGGTGCCGTACGGCATCCGGTCGATCGGGGCGTTGCCGTGGACGTCGGAGTCGAACAGCGCGACCACGCCGCCCTCCCGCGCGAGCGAGAACGAGGCGTGCAGCGGACCCTGCTCGACGTCGCCGTCGGCCCAGACGAGCAACCGACCGCCGGGCTCGACCTCGATCGACGGGAACGCCCAGCGGCGAGTGTCGGTGTCGCGGTCGGTCAGGTAGAAGCCCTCGAGGTCGACGGCGCGCGCGCTCCGGTTGCGGAGCTCGATCCAGTCTTCGACCTCGCCCGCCTCGTCGGTCGCGCCGGTGGCGTTGGCGGCGACGATCTCCTGCAGCATCAGCGCAGGGGGGCGATGGTCGACGGTGTAGCCGAAGGCGTCGGCCGGCGCGCCGGCGGGCTCCAGCGTGACCTGATCCGCCTGGTCGCGCGCACTCACGTAGTAGCGCACCTGGGTGCCGCCGGGCGCCGCGTCGAGCACCGCGCCGTAGACGCCGTCGGC
>JAAAKM020001613.1:3751-14415 GCA_010016025.2 Alatinidae sp. Z8VKAUB7J3 | reverse complement strand
GATTGCTGTGATCAGTGTATGGCGAAAACGTTTAGCAAAATGAATCCGTTACTCAACGCAATATTCAAGTTTTGTACTACAAACCGACTTTTCAAACATCAAGCATTATACATGAAAGGTTGTATACTACACTAATATCGCATAGCATATAATACAAGTCAACTATACCGTATTTTATATTACATGGAACACACTTGTAGACAAAACGTCGTGCATCTCACACCCCACACTGTACCTCTAGCATACTTTAACGATCATCAATCAGATCCCCGGCAATGGATAGCCGGTAATCTCTTTATGTAAAACACACTTTCTAAGCATACCCTAACCAGTGCCGGTTTTTGGCAAGAGGGGGCCCTGTGCCATAACGTGATTTGGGGGCCCTATTTTTATTCCTTGTAAAAATAGGTCAATTATTTTTCGGCTTTACTGAGCTGTGCGGGGACCTCAAATTTCCATTTTAGGCGCGGGGCTCTGTGCCGCGGCACAATCGGCATCCCCTAAAACCGGCACTGACTCTACCCTCTTATGTACTAATGATACGACGAAAGTGATATGTATGAATGTGCTGAAAAACGTTTGTGGTAATGGCTTTAAACTTTTTGATGAACAGATGATCCTAAGGCAATCGTGACAAGTACGACTACATTCGCTACCAAATTTACTTTCTAAGTTTCCAAAGTCATTTGAGAAACTAACAAAATCAAGCTCACCAACTTAGCACTGCCTGAGCACAAGAGGCAACAGCCTGAGATGAGCGCCAGTACAGGTTTTCGCCTTGGTTATTTCGATTCTTGGAATGTTCCAGCTCGCCTACACGAAGTGCTAGATGCTTTGCCCACTCTTCGGCATCTCTTTGCAACTCGTAATCCCAACGAAGTGGAGGTGTGTTGCGATGGAGTTTCCTTAGTTTATTGTGAGCCTGTAAGCAGACAGCTAGTGAAAAAAAAAATTGAAACAGGCAATACAATTTGAACAAAAGTTTAAACTATTACTAACTTCATTTTCAATTTTTGTTCCTTTTACAGGCACTCTTACAAGGCTTTATTGTTTCTCTATGAAGAAAGTATTTTCAAAGGAATGTAAAGCTGTTCTTCAATCCTTTCTCTTGTTGACTTGCTTTTATCACAAATTAAAAAGTATGTCTGAAAGACAGAAATATTAGTTTAGAATTACCAGTAAAGTCATTATAAGAAATTTAGAAAATTTGAGAAATTGACAAAATTTGCTATAGACAAGACTCATGTAAAAATGCAAAATCTGGATTAAGCTTTTAAGTTTTTTCTCTCTCATAGTCTCTTCTTCATTGCCCTTAGAAATCTCATTGTCTGTCACCATGATTCATGGCTGAGCGTCCCTCGTCCATTGATATGTATCGTTGGTGTTGTGACTTTGTCTTGGTAAGAAAACTACTAGAAAGCAAAGGTCACTAGAAGAAAGGCAACTACTACAAAGAACACTATAACAGAGGACACTATAAGAGAGGACAATTTTAAAGAGGTCACTACTGCAAAGGACACTACTACAAAGGCCACTACAACAAAGGTCACTACTGCAAAGGCCACTACTACAAAGGCCACTACAACAAAGGTCACTACTGCAAAGGACACTACTACAATAGACACTACCACAAGAAATAGTACTACAGAGGACACTACAATAAAGGCCACTACAACATCTATAGGCCGCTACTGCAAAGAACATTACCTCAAAAGAGTACTACAAAGAACGCTATAAGAAAGGTCACTACTAGAAAGGACACTACCGAAAGGAACTAGTTTTGAAATGAGATGATTAGACATAATACGAAAGTGATAGATATTAATGAAAGAGTAAAGTGTACGAGAGGAGTATAGGTAAAACACCTCACGACAATGAATAACATCACAAAAGCCAAAAAAGGTCTCGCAGTGAACATTGAGAGAAGGAAAAGGAGTGAAAAGAAAGCCAAAGCGCGGGAGGATAGACCAGATGGAGGATACAGGATGATGTACGTCGATTCAAATGGCTCACCATCTCCAAGCGTGGAGAATGGATAAGAGGCCATCTTCTAGCAGTGGTATGACGAGCAAAGGAGATTATGAAGAAGAACTTGGCGTCATGACCATGAAGAGCAAAGTTGTTTGCAAGCAAGGCTGTAACGGGAGATCGGGCAAAGACTTAAGATCCTTTCCTAGTTGTATAGGACGTTAACTCAGGTCCAAAATGTTGGTAAAATTTGGCTTTCAATCCTCAACGAAGAAGGCTTTGCCTTGTTCCTGTCTAAGGACCATGAATTATTTCTATTGTTTGTATACTGTTTTCAATGTGATGGTAAAAGCCAAAATTAAATGGGAGGGGGTCATTGCCCCTTTCTCTCCTTTGCAGACGCTCATGAGGGCAATTGTTGGACAGACGTTGAGTAGTTTGTGGTCAAGGGCTTTGGCTTTGTATAACGCGGCATGACTGACATATTAGGCCAAATTTCATAGGCACTTCAATGCAGTCAAAAACTCATTCAATCACTCTGAATATACTTGCCAACACACTTTGATTACAATCGTTCCGCATTATCTACTATCAAAATGGACTTTCTGATGTAAAGTGCAGGAACGTCTAAGCACTGTAATGATTTATTGCCGGATGCAATTTGATGCGGTCACAAAACATAGTTTACCTAAAGTTTATGACGTCAATGAGGTTTGTTCTAAGCAATGCCGAATCTCTATTGATTTTATGACGTAACTGAAAAAACGACAATTTGAAAGATAGCTCGTGTTTTATATAGTCTGAACATCATAAAGGTATCTACTCACGAGAAAAAGAATTGGTAAGCCCATATCAACGAACTTTCTCGTAACTGTCAAAGAATCTCTTACAGCTTTTATCAGAGGCAGGATGGGTACTCTCATTACTAATCAAACGTAAAAGGACTTATTGGTTTTCTACATAGTTTTGGGAATATGGACCAAATATTGGTCCACTTCGAAAATGCAGCTGTATGAAGCAACGCCTTGTCTAATTTTTGAGATAAGACAAATATTGGTAAGGTTAGATTGCTTTTGACAAGATATTCTTAGATTTCATAGCAAGGTGTTCAGGAATCCTGTGCGTAGAACCAGAAAGGTCAATGGCAGATTCATAGCTAAAGGAGGGGCCTACGGAGCAACGAAGCCATTGAAATTTTGCCCGTCTTGGAAAGATTGTTGACGTCTCAAATCTATATGAAACGTCCCTCTATATGAAAATGCCCTCTAAATGAACATTAGCGTTGGTCATAGGGCGTCTGGTACCACTCAACTATCAGCAACGGGACGGAATTTCTGCCCTCCTAAATTTTTGTTTGAAACATTTCTTACCAGTGTATATCAATGTTCAACAAAACTTTCATACAAGTGGTACTGCTTCCACTTACGATTTCTTATATCTTAGTATTCTTGACAATAATATCGCAATACCAGTCCATCTATTTGAATGATAGACAAACCAATACAATTATATATCTCTTGAAAATCAGAATAGGACCGTATGCACTTCCCTCCCCCCACTCCCCCTCCCCCAATTCAATTTTGATACAGATCAACGCCCATGTAGATGTAATCAACGGCGTTTTAGTGTAATCATCTGTTAACTTCCTTACTATAGATATTGAAGAACAGAATTTGCCCAGGTGCAGGCAGGCAGCGTGCCTTACTACTTCAGTGGTTCGGTCTGCTTTCAGGTCATAACATACATGGCTAGTATTGCTTTCAGTTAGAGTATAAATCTATCAGCCTACTGATTTGCCGATAACCCAGCTATTCTAAATAACTGTTTAGTTGGATTCCAAAGGCCCCCTTCCCTTTCCATTACCCCTCGTTCTGTTGTTTTTTCAACATAGCTGTAAAAACTACAAAATTTAATATTAGCAAGTTAAGAAAATTTGCTCCTTCGTTACATGTTTGTGTTAAACTTCTGTGATCATGGTATGATGATGAGGTATGATGAGGTAACATATATTCTACTTCTCTAGTGTTCTTTTCATGACTAAGACCAACATTTGTTGTTTTACAAAATTAATTGTCTTCAGCTGCATATGTGCATTAACCCAATCCCAGTCGAGAAGAAAGGCATTTTTGTCCGGCCTTGTCCTTCTTCTGCAACCTTTTGCTATCTGAAAGCTTTAAGGCTGAAATTGACAGGATCCTCCTAATTTTTATTTGTGATTATTTTGACATTAAGAAGTAGTAAACCCCCTGTTAAGCATGTCATCATTTTCAAATGACGTTAAAATTACATTTTCAGAGCCTTTTTTCATATTTAAAGGTTTTAGTTGCTAATCAACTATAATCAAACTTGCGTCATAGAGATATTACAAATAAAATGTAGTTATTTGGAAAATTTTTAGGTAAAAATTGATCAGAACAAATGATTTTTTTCAGTTTTTAAATGAGCCCGCGATGATTGTAATATTTTTAGCAATGGTATAATCGTAGTGTAATCATCTGATCAAGCGTAAGAGGTAGCAAAGGATTAAAAGAAAACGTGAACCAAATAAAGTCTTTTAGGCAAGTTAACCGACAAAAATTCGACTTAACTGACTTTCAAGAGTCTTCATTTGAGAATGAAGTCTTTGCAAGGCCCGGAGCGACTTTTAAATATGAGATACGGTGAGAATGGATATCAAATGGAAAACTGAACTATTCACTCCAAAATCATTGATTTTGATAACTTGCTACCCGGTCCCCCATGATGTCTTCCTAATGAAAACGTACACCAGATTATCCTCTGAGGGTTTAAAGAATGGAAAAAAATTTACCCAGGAGTAAAATAAGAGAGAGCCAACGACCAGACGATCAAATTGCTTTATATAACTCGAAAGAAATACATTGATCTCTAAAATTTCTTGCATCATTTGAAAAACTTACCGTTCGTCCTGACAAGTTTAATTCCTACAGAGGTAAAGTAAAGAATATCAGATTACTGAAATGTGTTTATAGAAGGTAAAAAAGAAATAGTAGAAGGTCGTTCTAAAAAAAAGATGTGGGCGTAACCGCTTTCAAAGTTTAGAAACACAGTAAAATGAAGGAAGACAAAGCCTACCCCGACTAGTGTGAAACAAAGGCCACCGAGGGTCGCGAGGTGAGCCAGATGAGCAACAATATTTGTCTGTCTATATTCTTTACTGCTAAACTTGTTCAAGTCTTGGTAAGTAGACAGTCTCCTGCAAATGAACTACATAAATTTAAATGGTTGTTTCAAATCTAATTCATGTCTCGTTCTGATCTTAGATTTGACATTTTCAGGAGACCAGATATGCTCGCAAATCCTTTCCTAGGGCTGTTTTTTCCTTCATTTCCACTTCCGCCTCAATTATTAATATAAAGTCGAATAAATACCAACCAATTGATGAAAATTATTGAGAATTTATCTCTCTCTAACAGCTTGTTCTCTCTCATATCCCCAGATCGTTGAATAGGGTATCAGTCGGTAGCATAATTTCATAAGGTGAAAACAGTAGACATAATTGCCTGAGTTCAGAGAAACGCCTGACTTTAGAGCAACGCAATGACCTTATCATACTGTGAAGCCTGAATTGGTTGAAAAAATACAATTTTTAAACTTTGGTAATTTTTATCGAGAAATCGCTACACTTCATTTTAACTTCTGTTTGCTTCTGCTAGCTGTTTCAAAATGATAACAAGGAAGCACTAAGCTACAATCATCACCACTTTCATGCCTGTCATGATGTTAAATGCATATTCGCGACTTCAATCGTTTTGTACTCTGTGTGATATCTACTTGATGTGAGTTTTTCTATGAGGATGTCCATGTATTACTTGACGAAAGGTGCGACTCCAAAATCTGTATTTTCTTCAAAGGCTTTTAAACTTAAGGTAATGTTGTTAAATGCACTAAGCACTATAGGAACACAGAATCAGCTACTATTTGGTATTTTCTGTAGGTACACTGGACACACTACTGGGTTGCAAATTCACAGCATAAAACATGGATTTTCTTAATGTATTATTCAGAGAAAAATACGTTAATCCCTGACGGATTCCAATCACTTTCAGTGCCTTTGGAAGTGGGCGCGCCACTCATTTCCGTCTGCTTTAGAAATTAGTTATCTACTCCTCGTGCCTCATAATTTAATTCTTGATAAGATTCAATGCTTGAACGGCGTGCGTTTACAGAGGTCATCTGGTTTATACAGAGAAACTCATGCGTGAGATAATACTTCAAGTCATAAGAAAGTGGAACACCCAAGTCGACCAGATAGAGTGAAAATCGGCCGGTCTTCGCGCCTCAGCTTTCGAAATTCATAAGTCTTTCCTGACAAAAACAAGCTTAAAGCAACGAAACATCGTATTGTTTCGTTTACCTAACAATCCCGACTTTTGAGCACTATATAAATGCCAGTGGGCATTACCAAAAACCGCGCTGTTATTAAAGGGAACATCTGAATTTTGGGGGGTCACTTTTTTCCCTAATTTTCTTTGCAATGAGACATCTTATGTTAATTGGGAATTATTCCATGTCGTAGCCGTCATCATCCCTCATACCCCTCTTACAGGACTTAGCATATTAAAACGGCTTGAAATTTTGGTAGTTCCTTTCTCATCAAAGGCGAAATAATATGATGCAGCTGATGTAGGGAAACTCTGTGCCAGAGATATCATAGTAAAAGGCAAACTCTAGCCAGGATATAGTTTTCTCTCTCTAGCTTTTCTTTTGTAAATATTGCAACTGAAAGACGGCTCTACTTTAATGAGCAAGACATGAGAAACGTTGAGCATTGCAAATGTTCGAGGTTACTTACCAATTGATCAAGAGGCGTAAAATAAGGGCAGGCATAGTTTCCCATTAAGTAAGAGAAGATTCCTGTGCTACTGTAGTCAGCAGTAAATTCATTGGTGGGGTTTATAAATAAGAAAACATTTAAAGAAGATGTTGTTAATGACTGAAAACTTACTATAACTGTGATTAGCGACATAAGTTTTATTAATTTCTAAACTAATTTCTAAACTAAATCTGATAAGCTTCTTCGATACATAAACCTTCTCATACGTCTATGCATGATGTATCCTTGTCCGAATGGTAATGAAACGGGTGGTAAAGATACGGAGTAAAGTTAAAAAAAAATTATTAACACAAGTGAGCAGAAAGAGAGTTCAAAAACTTTTACTTGGCTGGAAAAACCCCTTTAGACCGTGCTTCGTAAACTTGCAGCCTCGTTGACGTTGTGGCGGACTAGGATCTGATTAGAAGTGTTCCTGTCGTAGGATTCTAATTGATTACAAACGTAATGAGGTTCGATTTCTAGAATGTTTAGTATGTAAAATGAAATAGCTAGCAATATACCCATGTTTTCAGAATAACATTAACTCATTCAAATGCAATCATACGCCAACTGAAATAACTTAATACCCTATGGGGTTTTAAATTTATCACCAGTAAGTTTCAGTCCGAAACTGGAAGACAAGGCATATTGCTATAAAGATTTTGCGCTTATAAAACTGGGAGTCTTTTTCTTAATCCTTTAACTTAGTTTAACTTCGGCAAACAAAACTTTCTTTTTTACAAAATTTATGCTTGCAAAAACTTGACATCCAAATTAGCTCAATGTTAAGAAATATGTGAGATGACTGAAACACTTGTTAAAGAACCTAAATTTTGAGGCACGAAAAATGAAAAAGCACCCACGTTTATGATTCGCATCAAGACAAAGTGCCCTAGTATACTAAAGAATATGTACTTCGGTTTAAAGATAAAAACTTTCTTCCTCCGCTAAGAACAAAACCCTTTGTAATTGATATCAGATGGTAGTACATGTTTCATGCAAGTGGCAATTTTACAAAGGGGATAAAATTCTTGAATACTGCCTTGAGTTTGACAATTTTACACAGACATAAAGCAAGAAATGAACGCAATGCTCGATCTCAAAGCTTAAATACAAGTCTAAGATTTTGTGCTTCCGAGGTCATTAGACGCAAGGGTGTACGAAATGAAAAGGGTGTAGGGAATAACGTTAATACTGTAACTAGTGGAAAACACATAAATAGTTGTACTGTGGAGATTTAGGAAGGGTTTAAACAATGTTCGGCATGCATCGTTATCAATTTATCTACCATGAGGTGAGATTGGTGGAGATGGTCTCTTAAAGTTTCATAGTGTTAAAATTTGTACAATTTTCTATGCAATTTATAACGGTGTTCTTTGTCTGCCCCTACTTCTGCCTGTCCTAAATCTTTTCAGTCTTTGTTAGTAACTCTTAGCTATCTTTTCTAATGAAGTGGTCAAGGATACCTAACTGTCTTTTCCCTATTATACAGAGGATGTCTTTGGTCACGCAGGCTCTTTCCTTTACTTCTTTGTTTGAGATTCTCCGTGTTCATAAAATCTGAAAATCTATCTCAAAATCACGTCTCTTCACCAATGCTAATTGCGCACATGCTGTCATATTTGATGCTCTGAGCTAAAGGAAATTTCGTTTTTCTTCACCTAATAAAACACGGATATGATTACCTCCAAACAGCTAAAACATCAATTGTAATGGCTTACCTTCAGTGACGGCAATTGCAAACAATTGCAACAGAAAAATCAGCCCCAGGCAGACTACTGCTCGATTCATTTCTGCCCCTCAAGCTGCTTTGCCTCAGTTTGTATGAGATGAGTGTCCCTCTTCGAACAGTTTCCTGATGTTTGAAGTGAGATCTAGTAAACATTACATTATCATCCGCTTTTCGGCAAACGTTATTAATAATTAATTGTATTGAGGTATCCAATAGGTAAACACATAAGACATTTTTTGAGTCTCGGTAGAGCCCGGGTATCAAGTTCTTTTGTAGCGCACTTCACTTGATATCTTCTTTCTCACAAAAGCAATTCTTATAATTCCATTACAGCTATAATCCGACAGCTTATGAGCACATTTAGAGGTAGTTCTTGAAGATCTAATGTTCTGTAGGGAACCTAAATGACTCTATACGGCTATTTGGAAGGGAATTTCTCTAAATATCTTTAGCGATATTTGCAAATATTGCTTCAATTAGGCGCTTTAAAAGAGTGCATTTGTCAAAATTCTATCACCGAATACCATGTTTTCGTGTTTGTTGTTTACTTATTTAATACAGAAGTGAAATCCGAGTGCAATTTACTAATTTTATCAGTGGATTTGTACACGGTACTATCGTCTAGTACCAAGGGATAATTCGATTCCATCTGCTCTTAAGAGGCACATGGGTTTCTATATAGAGATAACCGAAAGGAGGGCCAAAGGACATTTCATGACGTAGGTAATGAAAGGACAGTCATCAAAGTAACAAAAGTAAAAGGTTAACAGCTAATACCGCAAATTTCCCGGTTTGTATTATCAAATTGAGGAAGAGCAGGTGCAACCGTCTCGTCTCTACAAAACATTGTAGGAGGATTTGTAAAACTAGATATGAGGAGATAACCAAGGACAAAATCAAAACCCGAAAACATCATATCTGCCCATCTGAAACCTCTAATGACTGTTCATTGTCTTTGATACTTGATACTGCTGATGAACATTTCATAGCAAACGTCGTAAGTCGTAGGTCATAGGCCAAAGTTCCTTGAATTACCAACATACCAAGAGTATTTTGTTCGGTGACATTCATAAGTTTAATATAAAAATCAAAGATCAAAATCACTTGTACGGTCTTACATGACCTTTGACGTTTATCCTTGTAAACTCAATCAAGCAGTCAATATATTATTAAAAGGATGGATAAAACTTAAAATATCAATAGGGTAGGGCTACATATATAACTTAAATGTAAAATGTAGTCATTTATAAAGTCAATTCAACTATCGGTGTAAATTGATGCGCTTTCTAAAATACTTAAATGATCAGTCTTTCTTTAGAATTGAGGTCTAATTCCATCGACCCTAATATGTAGGGTTGAGGAGAAAACTCTTTTTGTATCTTCTAATCCAACATTTTGTTAGCGCAATCTGTTTCTGAGTCCTTTGGTACTAGTACGAGGAAGACCGTCATAGTCGCTTACAGCATAAATGAGAAGAAACATCGACTCTGTAATCCACTGGTTCACAACCATAAATGACGAAACCCTCTGCTGTAGATTTCTTTCTTTTGATATTGCTGCTTTCAATCCATCTATATCTGAATCAAATTTTAACGAAGCATTGATACGGCAAAGTGGGCACACCTTTTAACCGACCAATACGTAAGCATTATAAAGCATTAGGAAACACGCCAAGAAGGAAAATACGATTTCGACAACGTTTTGTTTTTGTTCAAGACTTCGTCAGGTCTTTGTACTACGGAGATCACAACGCTTAGCACGTGCAAAGTGTACAAAAAGACCTGACGAAGTCCTGAGGAAAAGACGAAACGTTGTCTAAATTGTGGTTTCTTTCTTGGAGTCTTACCTATAGTTTGCTGGTACTGTTTTGTTGGTAATGCATCGTAAATCTCTACTTTTCAAAGATAATAGGGGATGGGTGAAGAAGGATAGTAATATAGTGTTTAATATAGCCAAGGGAAGTTACGAAGGCGCAGAAGTTTGGGAGATCATAGGTTCTTACGCGCTGCATAAGCCAAAAGCGTGTTCCGCAATACTAACATGGGCTGATATAAGGACAATGGATTAGCTGTGGTCCATAACACAATCGTTAGAAAACTGATAGAAGCATAAAGAAACAATTAGAAATTT
>JAAAKM020001612.1:0-14416 GCA_010016025.2 Alatinidae sp. Z8VKAUB7J3 | reverse complement strand
GATAATGTGTATTTTTTAGCTTTATGTAATATTTATACGCATAGGCGGTAGACGGCTTTTGAGAGTTCATAGCTTTTGAGAGTCTCAGCAGACATATTGCAATTATATATAATTCTATCTATCTATCTACGTATCTATGAATGTTTGTACAAAATTAGAGCGAACTTTTTTTGGTTGAGTAAGTTATAACTATTTAAAGAAGATTTGCTATTGGTAACTCAGAAAAATTCTACCCCAGATACGGTTATAGCATGTGCCCAATTAAGAAATTGAACCTTAGATCAATATCAGTTATTATCGTATTAAAGGTTTTTTGCTCTCAGCAGAAAGTGCACAATTATTGCAAAATCTGTCTGAATATTGGGAGTACCGTGTTTACTATATTTCCCTGCTACAGCCTCGCCTGAATCACATTGCGATGCATGACTGACAGGGTCCTGGAAACCCGTTCAGCTGAGGAACCAATACTCTCTTAAGATATTTTTACGTCAAAGGAAATATAAAAGCGTCCGAGAAAAGACGTCATCATTATATGAAGGTGCGCACATGTTTAAACAAAGAAAATGGAGGCCGGGGAGGAACTTCACTACGATCCACCTCTCATCTCTGCCTGTCACCCCGAACTGTTGTTCTTCTGTTGAAACTATCCCCGAGAACTATGACATTGAACAATAAATCTTTTTGTGTAATTATACGTGACCTTATAAAAGGTATGTTTTTAACAGAAAAAGAATTGTTCCACACAAAAAGAATTGGTGGAAATAAACTGTATCTCAAACTTAGATCTTTGCGCAATGCTGCAACATGACAAATAAATTATGCAATAGCTCTGACGGATGGTATCTGTCTTGTGCTGAAAGTGAGCTGGAACACTCAGAAGACGTGGAAAAATTCTTGGGAATGTATCTTAGTTGCTTAGCAAATTTGTAGACCTACATGGTTCGGTCTCACACACATGTTGCGGCTCCAAATTTTTACAACGTTTAGCATAATGGGATAATGATGCACCCTTTACTTCTCGCTGGGTGGAAATGTTTTCGCTTCTCGAGCTCTGTTATTGTATAAATTCTTCTTAGATTGACATCGGGCACCGTAGGACATGGAGTCTATTTGGAGTTTACTAAGGGCAGTTACATGGCTGACACTGTTTCAATCTAGTCTTTTCTGCATGATTTACCCGCAATTCCTGCTCTGTGCTTCTTCGTCACCCGAGCACCAATTCGAATTATCTTCTTTAAACCATGAAGAAGTTAATCATGCAGAAGCATTGTCATCATTAGAGGAAGAGATCTTAACAGAAGACCACAATAGAGGATATATCCACTTTGTAGGTTTGCCAGATGTGATACGTGAACCCTACATTAATGCCACTGTAGAGTGGAAATGTATCACTTCGTACGAGATCTTAGTTCAGGCAAGTGTTATGACTAGGGACAAAAATGTTTTATCAACTATCTACAAGCAGAAATGGAATTCAGCAAGAGCTGACCGAACTGAAGGGAGCAACCAATTGTACAATACGACACACGTGTTTCAAATTCCAGCAGAACATATATATTATGACTATAGGAAGCGTACAACGCCAACAAATGCATTTTCGAGCTTTATAAATTTTAATGCCACTTTACGTTGCTTATTTGATGATAATGATAAAACTAAAGGAATAGTAAGGAAAGACTTTACAGACGAGAGAACTATACCTCTTTTAGCACCAATGGCAAGGTCTACTCTCCCGGGATACTGCTATTCTTGGTCAACTTCCATCAAAAGAAGGCTTGACAGTAAGAGGGTAAAACAATGTGCAAATATAGGAGGTGTGTATATCCTGTGACTTCCTACAAGTATGTTTGTCTTTAAGGTAGCACTAATTTAATGAAAATGTAAACAAACCAGGCTTATCATTTAATTTGTGTGAAGTGTCAAACCAGGACAATTCCTGGCTACATATGTGGGCTAGGTTAACCTTTAGAATACGTATATGCCTGGCATTTATGAAGGCACAAAGCCAAAACACAATAAATATTAATTCAATAATTTCCCCGTACCCATTGACTGCTGGAGAAGCCATTAATAATTGAGACTAAAAATCTTCTGCTTAGCTTTTGAGCCTGAGGGTCCAATGGTTGAGGTACTGATGTAGTAATCGTAATGTTGTGGGTTTTAATCTGGTCCGCACCCTAATAATCATATAGTTATGACTTTAAGTTAAAACTGCTTAATGTTACATCTTAAGAAGGTGTGTTACTTACCTAAAGTGTAGATATACTATATATTTGTTGAATTCTAAATTAGAAAATCATATAGTTATAAGGACTTCATCATGTAACAGACATGTTAGTATTTAAAATGCTTGTGCTTAATATCTCTTAAAATTGTTTTTTAGGAGTAATTGAGTTGACATCAAGTATTTTATCAAGTTCTGGCAATGAAGCTGGCTTCATGAGGTATGTTAATCAATAGTAATATCCACTTGCTTATTGAGGTTTTCTCATATCTGCTTATTCCAAAATGTAAGAAAGGCCCTATAAGGCCTATAAAATATTTTTAAAATAAATTTTTATCATTTGTAGAAAGCGGCGTTGTTGACATATGTATATTGATCAGGGACTACTCATTATTTAATGAAGTTTCTTATGGAAAAGATGACAGGCAGTGAAGGTATTGGCAAGATACACATGTAGATCTAATATTTAAGTAGGTAGAGGTACAAGAAGAAAGGATACATGTGGCTAGGAGGGCAAGCTGAGGGTATCCCCCCCAGACATTGGTTTTAAATATTTTATTCTGCCACTACATTTTGTTCTCTCGTATCCACTGATGTCAAAATGTTTTTAAAATTGCCCATATGTACCACACAAACAGAATGCTTCGAGCTTCACAACAGATACTCTGAAACTTCATATGGCATTTGTGGCTACAGTTACGATTACATTAGTTAATGACTCCCTGCAGTTAAACTTATTGTCATATAACAACCTGGACATATGAGATGAAGTGTCTCCAACCATATTAAGTGCAGTAAAATTAATGGTGACCCAGTACTCTTTAGGTTATCTGCTCCAGTATGGGAAACTTTGTCTCCTAAAACTACCCCCTACTTTTGCAAAGCCAGATTTGTTGCTTGGAAACAGATGACTGGAAGTATGAGCTCTAGACAGTTTGTAAAAGTTCTAAAGACTGTGTTTTTGCAGAGATATAGCCCACGCAAGAGAAGGTTCTACACTCTATACACTTTACTGTAAGAAGATGTAATTCAATAAAAAGCTGATAGCTCTCATTTACAAGTGCCATGGAAATATTCATAGAAAGTCACAGGGTTTCACTATATAAACACTATCATTTTGGAAAGTTGAAATAAATAAACAACATTTGATGCTTTCTTCTCCAAAACTTTATATGTAAAATAAACACATAGTCTTTGGTGAAGATGATGGAAAATTCTGTGAAATGATAGAAATGCTATGCCTAACTGCTATTAAATTTTATTCTTATTTCTTTTTGTTAAAGTTGTTTTCATTGTCATTGTATTATTTTTAAAATGGTCTTTGTAACAATGTGGTCTAAATGTAGATGCTAATTTCTATAAAAATGAAATGTTTTGGGTCTATTAACGGATGTCTGCCATAAACTAGACACAATTGCCTTAATAGTAGCCATGTCTGCTAAAGCAATTAAACCTGTATTCATCATAATTTATAAAAGTTAAACCCATCTGAATCCAACAGAAATCCAGGAGCTATCCAGCAGAAATCTAGCAGAAACCCAGCTGAACCCAGCTGAAACCCAAACCAAGCTGAACCCAGCAGCAAACCCTGCTATAAACCCAGCTTAGTCATGTTGAGAACAATAGACTTTGTTACCAGCTTTTTAGTAAGAAGCAATGGTTTCTGGTAAGAAACTATGAGAAAATAATGAAAAGCAATGGAGTATAAAGGCTAGAAGGTCTGCAGATCTGCACTCGTTTGATGGGTTTTATTGTCATCTTTAAGTAAATTGCATGATGATACCAAGTCCAGGCATGAAGTCAATGTATATATAAGAATGATTGCCCTGAACAACTTTGAACATGCTTACTTTAAATCATAAAGGATATTTCCAAGATGTTATGACAGGTTAGTTAACGTATATACCTATTCAATATCTTGAGAGTATTTAAAAAGGTGCATTTTTGGTGTTATATTGAACTGATGACTTTTTTTATCTTGTTTGCATTCAAGTGTCTACTTGCATTACTGTATTCAAGATTAAATTGATTCTCTGTGTTTCAGTATTAATTTTTACCCACTGTTTACATTTTAGCGATAATTTCTGAGTTTTCAGGAGGTTTCTAGATTATTTCCATGATTTCTAGATTTCTACAGGAAGTTCTGAACTTCAGATTTTCTGGAACTTCCAAGGGATTTCTGGAGCAGCTCTCCAGGATTTCTATAATTGTTTCACCCAGCAGTGGCACATTCCCTTTTGGAAAGCAGGACCCTGGGATATGCCCCCTGCTGATCAGGGGGCTGCACTTAGAGATTGCATACCCTGTCAAAGTAGCCATAGTAGAGGGTGAAGCAGACAAGTTCAACCTAAAATCTAAGATAAAAATTCCTTGGATGAAATGATCTTGGTGAAGCTTTAAAACCTGACATGCGAGGTAGCAGCTATAAGATATCAGTATCAAAAGAATGTTGAATGACATTACTTTTCTCTCGCCATCACCCTGTAAGCCATTTTGGCAGCGGTTGATGGTGCTTCAAAAGTTTTGCAAATTGTATGGGAAGATAAGAAGCGTGTAAAAACAACATTGGTTTTGATATTTTATTTAAATAACCAATTTTTTGGTACAGAACTTATGTAATTTGATTCTGAGTCCACTTCCAACTCCCCACAAAACATAAATGCCAATGTCCACAGCTTGGGAACATTTCATGCATTCAATTTGTTAAGCAACTGCAGAGCTATAGACCCTTTAGCCCTTTTGCTCCATGGCTCTTCGTCATTTCTACATTGCTTCTTCTATTGTTCCATGCATGAGTCAGCTGGGTTTAAAGCTTGGTTCTCTGCTTGGTTGTGCTGGGTTTCAGCTGGGTTTCAGCTGGGTTCCAGCTGGGATCAACTGTATTTAACTTTTACAAGTTACACTGTTTTTATCACCTTTGTAATGCTTGTGGCTGTTTTGGCACAGTTGATGAATATATGGCTGTAACAATCTGGCTAAAAATAAATTGAGATTTGATGAGTTTTTATTTAAGAAAATGCTGTGCACTTTTGAAACTTTGTGGAACTAATAGGAGTAATTCAGAGGCTGCTCTGTAGCAATTGTATGTAGCAATAAAATAATATATAGATGCAAAGTAGAAAGTATATGGTTGATTTGTGGTGTCTTATTTATTTGTGTATTGAGAGCATAACCAGGGAAGGTAAAATTAGTCTCTTGGGTACAAATGTACATCCTCTTTGCAAACTTTCAGCCCTAGAATGCCATGCCTTCATCCAGTATTTGTGGAAACACCTAGCATTGGAGTAATTCTCAGATAATAGTCATGTAGCCACTTACAGGATAGCATTATCAGTCACTAATCAAGGACCTGATTGTAAATCACAAGCCACAAATGTAAAACTTTAAAGATGTTTCATGTATTTTCTATTCTTATATAGAAAACTAGATGATATTACATTTCCAAATGATACACCATTGAGCTATGTCAAAAGGATATTGAATACTTCAAGGTAAGCAACATTATATTTTGTTTATCTCACACTGCCATGTTTAATTTTCATTACATTGATCACATGAAGGCATCGACAAAGGCAAAGTAGAGTGCCCTGTTCTTTGCTTATGGCTTGAGCATTTCAGCCACCACTCCAGAAGGTCCAGCTGCTTTACCAATTTTCATTCTCTTTACAGAGTCTTCGACCATCTTTTCTGAGATCTGTACAGTTGTACCTTGCACAGGAGGAGCAGGGGACAGGAGCTCCGGATCGCACGGGCATTCTACATTCAGGAGCATTTCATACTGTTGTTTCCGTGCAGCCTGCTTGCATTCAACATCTAGTGACATGTTGCCCTCATCATGCTTAACAAGACAATAAATTGATGTGTCATAACAAAAATCTTAATACGACAATAATCATAAAATATACAAGGTTTTAAAGCAAAGATAATTATAAAGTTCATTCATACCCAAAGTTCATTATTATGAGACAGCTTTGTTAGAATTTGGTTTAATTATAGATCTTCTTCGTCGTTCGGTTATAAGCTTTGTCGGATTTTGTTCATGATAAGCGATGGTGACAAACGTCCTTTGACTTGGTACGGAGTATATTATTTGTTCTCCTTTATGTCTAACAGAGGTATCGTAAATAAATGTGTGAGTGTGTGTCTTTCATAAATTTGTGAAGCCTTTTATAGATGCAGAAATCTTTGAGACGAATGATCTATGTCCCTAGACAAGTGACGTCATTGATGACTTTCTTGCATCTTGACATGGTGATTGTTGCTATAGTGTTGCTGTAGTGTTGCTATATTTGTGTCAGGAGTTAATTCTCTCTGGGACACCTGGTTCTGAGCCATCAAACTATTTATAGATGTCCCAAATTTACCGTACAGAGACTACTATCACAGCACTGATACTGTAGATGAACATGATTGGTGAAGTCCTGACTTTGTGTAAGAATGTTCCTCAAACATTTACTCAAAGCGAAGTTAATGATTGCTTTGTGACTTATACGCAAGGAGTCTGTACAGTTTTTGGCATCAAGACTCAATGAAAAGCTCTTGTTAGCCCATGATACAAAGATAACATGTTACTGAAACAGAGATGTAGAATTTATTCAGTTCTTTGAAGAGAGTGATAATCTTGTCTACTGTACTGATTCAAGGCAGATTTTTGTTTGTCTTGGTGTCCAAGCATTTAATCCTGTAGAAAGGAAGTTGTTCCTTGGCAGTTTCAAGCGACGCTTCTCATGCTTTTTACTTAGCAACACCAACAGATATGCTTCAAAATGCATAGGACATTTAACGGTATTGAAAGAAAAATACGATGCCATTATACAGGTCATGGAATATACCAACTACACCCATAACAAATGGGTGATGGTCGATTTCAAAAGGTAAACTTTCTGCTTGACCAAAAGGTTAGTTGCACAGAACATCCCAGTATTTTGTGTATGTGGGACAGCAGAAATGAAGAATGAGCACTACACAGAGACAGAATGCCCATCTTGAGAGTTAAAGGTCGGTACAAAAAATCTTATTAATGGAGCTCTCGTTCCCAGAGACAATATCCCCCCCCCTCCATTTTACATTGAACTGGTGCTGATGAAACAGTTTGTTGAGGGGTCCAAAAAATGGACTGTGACTGTTTCAAACACGTTTGTAAGACACTTCCTGGACTAAGCGAGGAAAAGTTAAAACCCAGTGTGTTTGATTGGTCTGGTATCAGGAAACGTATGGAAGATGGTGACTTCATTAACTCGATGAATGACATAGAGCAACTCACCTGGTGCTCATTTGTTGATGTGCTTAAAGACTTTTTTGAAAAAAACAGGGCAGAATCTTATAAAGAGTTGGTTGGAAAAATGTTGAAATGCTTCCATGAAATCGTTTCCGATATGTGTGTTTAACTCCATTTTCTTGACAGTCACATTGACAAACTACCGGGAAACTTTGGCTGTATCATTGATGAGCGGGGAGGGCGCTTCTGCTAAGATATGAAAGTTATGGGCGACCGCTACCATGGGCTATGGGACAAGAGGATGATGGCTGACTTCAGTTTGAGTATTAAATTGGACTTAAATGATGCAAAACGTCGTAGGAAATCAAAGAAAAGAAAAATTTTGCCAACATATTCTTTTACATTTGATTTTAAATTCGAAAGCTCTTTTCATTAATCAGTTTTCTTGTTTTGATTGGTCATTCTTTACGTAACTCAATCCATTCATATTATCCATTTGACTCTGAAAAACTTACTGAGTGAAAAATTTTGATGAATAACTTTCGAAACCAATTTGTTTGCCATTCTCATTTGATATGGGGCCCAAAATATGACAATGTGTAGAACTCATTACAATCAAAGCGCCCATATGATTCCAAATTAACAGCAAATAAAGTTATTCAATATAAACTCTATCATTTCATTGAACTGCATATTTGCATTGTTTTCTTTTATGCCAAAAAGGTAGTACCAAACGTATCCATAAATCATATCATTTTAAAAATATGTAATTTTTCTGAAAATTGCAGCAAATCTGAACCGAAAATACCCGTAACTTACTATGAAAAATTGAGGCCATTTCTGGATTCAGCACCCTCAAATTAGTTAAGGATCACGTACAGTTTCATGAAAAATTGCAAAAAATTATTGTTGACCAATGTTGTCAATGAATCTCCTTCATCTTTCCTCCGTTATTTTCTTCTAATCGCAATTTAAATAAACATGTCACTGTAATTAAACTTCCTAAGATATTTCATACAACTTTTGCTTGCAACATTTTTCAGCGTGTTTTCTCTTTGTTTATAGGTTTACTCTGTCTATATGGATATACGTATATGAGTACTGTAAGCGAGATTTCTGTGCCATAATTTCACATAGAAATCATACAACGTTCTTTTCCCCAGCAATACTTCTCAATCGAGAAGGTAAGGAGCCGCTGTTTCTTGTTTAAATTTTTCATTATCAGTTAGACGTTAATGAAACCTACAGTATAAAGATGATAAAATGGCATGATGACTGAAAAGAAGGAAAATACTTCCTCTAAATATTTTAGTAAGCACAACCAGTGTCACGCCCCGAAACTATTTTCCAAGTCTTGATCAATATGTGCGCTACCATGGTTAATATTCCTAAAATCAATTATTAACGAAACTGTGTGAATTTAGGTCGTTTGTCGTGCTTGATTAGAGGTCTAGGTTCGAAAATTGAGGAAAGATCGAAATATTTTGGTAAAAAATGTCTTTCATAGAATTCTCTAATAACTTTTAAAATGTGATGATAACTTGAAAAGCGTCGTAGCTATGAACTTAACGCCTACACACTGTCGTGGGTGTACGCCTATTTCACGTTTCTGGTATTCCGCGCAAGATTTATTTTTTCTGTAATTCTTGTTCTTTATACATATTTACCACATACGCACCTGCCAAAATTATTAGAATACTATGGACAACAATGTTGTTAATTGTAAACATATGAATATCAGCAAAATTTACTCTGTATTTGCAAAATTCCAAAGAGCAGGGCTTGTCTAAAACTGTTTTTTTTACTTGATTGTATTTGAAGCTAGAATTCTATTATATAGAAGCCGTCTAGAATTTTGCCTATGTATTAGACATGCCTAAAACCAAATTGAGGTCACATTAGCATTAGCACTACATGATGAAGGTTTTAGAGTACTATAGGTACTATAGGAGAAACCCTTGTTAAATCTTCTGTAGTACATTGCATGGGCGCACGGCCAAAGGTGCTGAGGGGGGCTGCAGCCCCCCCCCCAGTTTGTTGAAATGTTACATTTTTTCGGGCGAAAGGCAAAAAAAGTTTCATTGCCGGAGCATTAAGGAAAATTTCTCCAATTCAAAGTGGCGGTAGTTTACTCTATCCCCCTTCGAATCTACCGCTTGCAGAACCATCGATTCATGCCCCAATAATTTTCGGGCAAAGGATGATTTTTCGGGAAAATAATCTACAGCCCCCCAATATTTTTTGTCCGTTGCGCCTATGGTATATTGACTAGACACATAACATGAATAGATTCTTTTTGTTAATTAAAACAAATGTCAACGGCAATAGATAATATCACTTGTGGACGAATAATTCTCCTACTATGTCATTCAGCAACGATACATGGCACTAGGAAAAACATTCCCACATTCAAGGAATTAAAAAAAATCGATGAGAAAATCATTCTTCAAATTGCTGAGAACATGGCGACTGGTAAATGCAAGGTCAAAAGCTAAAGGGAAAGCCTCAATTTTTACACTGATCTATAAGCACTGCCTGAGATGGGCTTTAGGCTATGTAGGATATCGAGTAATCATTTTATCTAATACTGCCTCTACAGACAGCAATTGCGTGTCAAGAATGAAAGGGGCACCAACCCTCGGCCTTTTGGCGACGAATGGATGTAGTATCTGTTCTCATTGATTTCAAGTTCTTTCCATAATCAGCGAGAGGCGGTTTTACTGGGCGGTTGGGCCTGCCCCATGGCTTCTATGCCCGGTAGCTGGACCTTGGACCCCTTAGCTTACCTTTATGTATTATTAAACTGTTCGGTGTTTTTCTGTATATTTAAGGTAGTTTCAATGTCGGGCCCACTGCTAATCAGGGGTCTTTGATTGAGAGACCTGCACCAACTCCAACATTGTCCTTAGTATTATACCATGGTGCCGATATTTCAAGAACATGTATTCTGAATAGCATTACCATATTCTTTTAGGTTTCTTGCATATACAACTTCATCACCAAAACGGGCAAGGAGAAGCTTTTTTGACAACCCGTGTGCCTCTTCGGAAATGGATTCACGTTGTCCTCTCTGTGAATGCCAAAGAGGTATGTTACTATAATACAGAATTAAACTTGTGTTTTCCTTTCGGTTGGATTTTTGTGGTTTAAGGTCTCATGAGGAAGAGGGCCTTTGGGTCGGTATCCACAGTTGTGCAATGTAATTATTAACAATTTCCGAGTGTACAAATGGAGAAGCGGTACTCACTTTGCTGCTCTACAAAAATCGTAATTTATAATCATATGGGAAGCTCCCTACGTCACGAAACTAACCACCAGAATTTTATGTGTACTTAGTTAGTGGGCTATGCCCCAAGACGTCAAGATCTCAGTATGACAGTGTCGACAATTTTAGCCTCGAAACCCCGAGGGCTACAACTAACGTATCAGAAGCCCTAGTTTTCGGTAAAATTGAATTTTAAATGGAAGTTGTTTCTTGACAACAAAGTACCGATGTTAAATGTACAAAGGCTTTGCAACGAGAAGGTGCAGTCTGAAGTCACAGGCGATCGCATTTATTTTTCCAGGGACGTTCTTACCGACTCGGATCCATATCAATTCGTTTAAGGCTTGATCAATTTGAGTCCAGAACCGTGCTTATCGGGCAGTCTGTACATTAAATAAGTGTGGCATACTGTTATAGACGAAATATGAATAAAACCACGTCCAGGTGTATTTTGTGGGAACCTAGACAATGTATAAGCCTGTTAGAACCTGATTTGTGTGTGGTTGTGCGTGTTTCTGCCTGTAGTCATTCTAAAGACGCCGTACTGAATGATAACTGACTAAGAATAAGTCTTTTCTTATTAATTTATTAGTTTTTTTAATGATCAGAAATACATTTTGGATGCTATACCAAATGTGTTGCAATCCGAATGTGAAAACAAGGAAAGAGACCAGCAAAATGCCATTATGCGATGGTTACAACGTTAAAACGGTTACAATGTTAAAAGTAGCTAGAAAGACCGTTTCAAAATATTTACAAACTTTAAACTGGAGGGCTTTTAATAGGAGCTAGAAGTGGAGAAACGTTTAAGAATTTTATGGGAGGTTTGCTAACGTGGCAGCCAAGAGTGTCGTTGAAACCTATCGCATATTAACGCAGATATGAGTTAAATTGGCCAACAAGTTTATTTCTGACACTGCCGGTAGGGAAGAAATTGTCAGGTTAGAATTCTTGTTTACATTATGCATTTTAAGGCTTGTACCTGGTGAGTAAGAGTGGTAGGCCAACTGAAAGTGGTCCCTCGTCTTGGAAATCCTGTAAAATATGCTCAGCCGATGTCTTACATATATTTCAGCAACTATAGAATAGCGAAGGTAATGGTTAAACAGGTACGTGTCTGCACGCAGTCTCCCTTCGATACTGCGGAGACAGTCCTTCCCCTCTTCTTCTCAAATAGGCACTATGCATGAATTGTCCACATTGAAAGGCAAACGTACGATTTTTAACGCCGTTGCATACACGCTGCACACTAGATATACAGCAATTTTAACAGGCTACATATAGTTTATGATCAGGTTTTAATAGCAGCATGACACTTGCCACGTGCCACTAACATTGTGAAAACTCGCCGATAACGGCGTCGACATAGGAAATGAATACGAAGGCGACACCCTTGGTAGAGAATACGAAACTATATTAATTAAGAAACAAAGACTTTGCATGTTGTTTAAACTTTATTAAACATAGGGGTAATTAATATTATTGATAAGACTGACAGCGGACATTCAAAATATCATGATTGGATGGACGGTATTAAGTATAATTAAGAGCGGAGCTTATAGATAAGAGTACCATAGAGCTAATATTTGTTATATTTACCATGGAAATGCTGTATGCTTATCAGTACGATCTAATAGATGTACGTGCTTATGTACTATGAATCAAGGGATCGGAGTTTTATGTGAGACAGGGCTTTGGGATTAGAGAATTTGGTTATCGTAAATAAGCAGATGAAATACATGAAATGCTACCGAATCTCTATAATAACATAACATAGAGGAGCTCATTTTCCTACGTATTGGCTAATACGTCAACTGTTCATACCACCACATGGCAACAGCTGTCGAAAAACTTTATTTTAACATCTTCCCGCGAACGCGTTTTGAACAGTTCTTTTATATTTATGAATCCGCAACAAGAGAGTAAATGTGTCATAAAATACCGTAATTGGTGGAATTTAGAAGAATTTCTCTATACCCCAGTAAGAATCATGGCTCATTTAACGACTGTTGTTTCAAGGAATACGGAAAATATATTTTGGGGTCTATTGCAAAACAGGTCGGGTAGTACTATCCTTAACGAACGAGAGATGAATCTGTATGCTAACAGAATACGCAGAATAAACAGAAATAGTTAGATGCAGTGGTAATGTTAACGCAACTTCTTTGACACAAGCTGCGTGCATGTGTACAGAGTACAATGATAGTCTAGACTAATACGTATTTTCTTGAAAGCTTGTCTGTTATAATTTGCGTTGACCTTATGATTTGGCAAGGACGCCATTATTCTATGATCTTAAATACTTCAAAACATCCTTAAATAACATAAGCGTTGGGGTGCACGTTATTCAGAGAATGCACTTCAGCTTGCTTTTGTAGCAAAAGTGCACTTATGCTGGTACGCCAATTTGAAAAGTCATTTATTCAAGTACATCACGTGTCATCGAACACTAACGGTAATCAAATAGAGTTAATTGTTAGTATAAAGATAATTGTTAGATTTTGATATAAAGTTGCAGTAATTGATTATATGATCTTAACTTTTTTCTGAGTGCTTAACCGCATTAAAAAATGCAATCAATAAATAGCAAGCGAGAAAATTACGGGGGTACTTTATGTATACAAAAGGCATACTTTGGGGTATAGAACGTTTAGAAACCCAAATCTAAGACTTAAGGATGTTAAAAGCTAACGTTTTAAGGACTGAAAGGGAGGTCATGAAAATGCGAAAAAGAAACTGTTTGAGTACAAGAGCTGGAAGTATTTTCCATACTTGCCGTAAAATTATTAAAATATTACGAAAAAATTAATAGTTAAATTCTGTTGAGGAAATTATAATTCAACCAGTGTAACACAAGGCCATAATGGTTATTATTGAAGGAACGTTCCACAGCGACGTTTTGGCTTATGGACATGGCGTTTGCTCCATAGGCAATCGTGCTACACACAACGAAAGAAGCGGTGTAACGGCGTCTGTAGATCATGCTAGATAGCCACCGCGTAGCAGCTTATATTCATGGAGCGTACTATGTAGATGCCTAAATCACAAGCTATTTATTGGTTATACTTTGTGGTTGCTTACTGTGTGTTCATGGCACGTTCGTGATTTGGCCCACTGCTTACGAGGGGTCTCTGATTGAGAAAGTACTGTACAAGAAAAGAGTTTTTGTTTATGGTAGTCTTTTTCTATGTTTGACATTAATCTCCATTGCCTAGTCAGGCAAGACACTTTCCGCACTTACTACTACTATGTCACGTTTTGCATTACTGGTTGATACAGGCCGCTATGAGTGTTACCTTTCTTTTCGTTTTCTATACAGGCTACTTTATTGTTTGCAGACAGAATAATTGACATGGCCTCATATTTTGTGGTTTACACACACTTGTAAGTTTTTTAGACTATTCCGATCCTACATTACTAACACAGGATCCACTAAATTAGTGTACAGTTTCTCGTGCTACCGGAAGTCATAGTTTTGCAACTCAGATTTAAGATCATCGTTCTAAACTTGCACGCGGCTGCAAATATGGCAAGTTATTATGTTACTCTACGTTACGTCATGATATTCTCGCGTGAAATTACTTTACATGACTGCAACCCATGATATCGTATGCATCATTATACTTTGTGTTAGAATATTGCACGAAATAGCGAAAACATTGTGTACTTAAAAGCTTTTTTCGTCTGACACTCCTCAGAGTACTAGCGT
>JAAAKM020001608.1:1258-14422 GCA_010016025.2 Alatinidae sp. Z8VKAUB7J3 | reverse complement strand
AGGGTCAAATGTTGCATGGGAAGTTATTCAAGTGTTTTCAGACATCATTTACATTTTGAGCACTGGGAAAATTCCTTTAAATTAATAAACAGGGGGTCCTAATAAGGGGGTTGATAAATTTTAAAAAATTAATAAGCAGGGGGGTATGATTATTTGGCAATCGAGAGTAAACAATCTGAGGGGCCCGTATGGAACCAGACACTATTTGTTAACAGTCTTACAAAAGTTTAAACAAGTTGAATGCCCTACACCTAATGAAAGTTAATAGAGTTGTTTTAAACCATGCCAACGAATTGCGATCAACTCCGCTGTGCATTAAATAGAGAATTCACAGTAAATTTTTATTATTCGAGGAAGAATGTCATTTGAGTTCTTTACAAAGACAGTAAACCATTCCTGGAAATGTTGAAAAATTTTATTGTTAGAAAAGGAATTCCAGCTAAATTTTTTTTTAAGTTGTTGTATTTGCACAAGCGTAACTCTCAATGATCATCATTTCAACTTTATTTTATATATGTGTTAGACTTTTTTTTGTTCGACTGTTTGCTGTTTGTTTTGGGTTTTGTTTTTTTTTATAACTATTTTTTTAAACTTTTACCATAAAATTCAGGTATACCTATAAAGTTAATATCTGACTTAGTGCTTTTGTTTAGGCGAACTAAAGAAATATATGTTGAAGTTCAAAAAAAAATATTATCATAATAATTTTTTTTTGCCTATTGCTTTGAAGTCCATCAAATAATTTTTTTTCTTCATCTAGTCTTTTCTCAGTTGCTTTAACAATTTTCTCTTGCGATCATCTTTTTGGAGTTGGTTTTTTTAGACGGATAATGTTTGCAACAAAGACGTCAATACCATACTTTTATATTTATTCTGACCGACTGACTTAATTCATTTCCCAATTGATCAAGAATCCCATAATTTCGGTTGATTCTGGTCCATTTCTAGCCTTTCCAAAGGAAAGTTCCAAATGAAAGTACCGGGCTATGCTGACAATAACTATATCAACTAGTTTACATTATAAGACAAACCGAGTCCTTCTGTTTATAGAAATGGGTGCTTTCTTTACAAGAATAACTTGTTTTCAAGTGACGCGTACCTCAATACACGAAATTAACGCTACTTTTAATTAACGCAAATTTTTGAAAATCGCGTTTTGTACAACTATGCTATTTTAGTGTAGCGCTAACTATACGTACGTTAATTATGGGCAAACGTTAATTTCAGACACATTGATAAATGACAAAAATGCGATATTTTGCATTGCATTTTTCTTTTAAATATTTATTACAATTTATTGTTTCTCCAATACAACATTAATGTCTTCTTCAAAATCTTCGTGCATGTTACATCTGGAGATCAAAACATGTCAAAATGAAGAACAAGTTGCTGCTGGCGCGATCAGTTGTAATGGCTACCCTATTGAATGCTTGTGAAAGTTTGACAGTTCGTAAAAGGGATGAACAGAGGTTGAGAGCATTCGAAATGAAAACTTACAGAAGACTGTTGGCCATCTCGAGGAAGGAAAAGAAGACAAATGAGTATGTTAAGATCATGATTCGAGAAGTTTGCGGATTCGGGCCAGAGGGAGTTGTGAGGTGGTGAAGAAAAGAAAGTTTAAATACTTGGGTCATCACATATAAAGTTTAAATACTTTGGTCATCACACAGGAGGATCAGCAAGAGCAGTGATAGAAGGAGGAATGGAAGGAAGACGTGGGAGAGGCCGACCTCAAGATAATTGAATGGGAAATTTGAAAGAATGGAGTGGCGGAAAAAGAAAAGTCGAGCTGAGCAGGCTTACAAAGGATCGGGATGCATGGGAAAAAGCTGTCAACGAATGGGTGCAACCACGGTCGCTTCGGCTAAGGAAAAAATGATGATGTTACTTGCATCATATACGCCATCCAAAATCTTATCTCATCTGTATACTTGTCTAGGGGTATCCGACTGCATGAACATTTTTTGCGAGTATATCTAGCATCCTTTTATTGTCCCAGGCTACTTTTACTGGTATACTTATTACTCAAAATTAATGCTACAATTAATTTACACGATGTTCTGAAAGTCGCGTTAATTAAAACCACGGTAATTTTATGTACGCTAATATAGTGTGGCGTTAATTTCGTGTAACAAGGTATTTGAATAATACGAGTGACAAAAAACGTGTCACTCGTGGACGTATTAATTGCCGTGAGCTACTTCAATCCTATCTTATCCTCTAAGTTTTTAGCCAAAAGCCTACTTACTTTTTACCTTAGGCGATTGCCGTGATCAGTGTCTGTCTAAAAACGCTTTGTAATACGAGTTTGATTATCGACTCAATTTACGTATTTATTTGCATATAAAAGTCGAAGACGATATTTCTTAACATTGTGAACGTAAAACGTCTTTATTGGTACCTGATTTTCAAGAGCTTAGGACATAATATTACACCCATTTTGTTTTTCTTTGGGAAGAGGTCACATATGTTTGTGTCGTTTATGCTAACAAATTCCTTATCAATCACTGAATTTGCGACATTTCTTCGGAATAGAAGTTCCCTTTAACGTCCAAATGTGTCTGCTAGCTTAAAAGCAGGCTAAGGACAACTGTCTTTTAAGTGCAAATCTTTTGACTGATGTGGCCTTTAATTCAAATTTTATCTAAGGACAATAGTATCCCAGCATTTATGATCAAAACGTTGGAATACATTTCCTCCTTTCTAAAACGAATTCGATCAGAATGTATAATTAATGAGTATTGTTAAGCAACTTTCCAATTATTTCCTGTCAATATTTCTCCCTTGTCAAGAATAGAAAGATAAACGTGCTGTGATAAATCCAAAAGAAATGTAAGCAAGACAGTAGTAATTTACTGTACATTTATTTAATTAAGTGATAGGCGCAAAGTTAATCTTGTATCGTATGAGGTCTTTAGATGGAGATCTTTTTAGACTACATCTGTGTACTGATCACGTAAGACAAGAAAGCGTTAGCTAGATCTCGTTTGCTTATCTTCGGGGTACTAGCAGTATTGTTTACATTTAGGTAAAAATATACAGATCACAATTTCACAAATTTTTATGGTATCTTGTTGTCAATAATTTTTTTGTTTATCTTTATAGTTGTCATCGATTTATTTATATGAAAGTAGTGGTGAAGGTAGAGGGTAGGCCAGTCAGGCCGAGCCTAACTTAAATTTTTCAGCCAAAATCTACTAAAGAGTATGCCCTAAGTGCTTCTCCTTTCATTTTTATTTTTTCGCTGGCACTTCATTGGGATTAATATTAGACCCCTCGACCCAGTGCCGTAGCCAGACTATTTATGCAGGGCATGCTAATTACCTATGAGCATACTTTAGGGCCAGCCTGTTCACTAATTAACGTAATTTTTTTGTAACTCCTTCTGGAAAATCGGTGAACCCTTTTAAAAAGTGGGGCAGGGGCACCCGTAGAAACCAGGTGTCTGTAGTTAACTGCACTTCAAAATTTAGGTGTGCAGATTAGATAACTGGAAAAGATATACGGAGCAGGGAATTCTGAGAAGTGCTCTGACACATTTCAAACTCTAGGACAGACGACCATGAACTAGGGAATGCTATTTTACCTCGTAGTCTACTATTAGATGATGCTAAGCATACCAAGCATACCCTGGCTACGGTACTGACTCGACTATACTACAAACATATGTGTGCCACACATTTTTCTTGTACACTTCCAAGATCATTGTCACGGCTCTGAAGAGGCTTGGAGAGAAGTGATCTTGAGTTAAATGTCTTTATTTCAAAAAAATACATGACAAATATTTTATGGAATGGAAGCAAGGACGTCAACATTTATGCGAAAAGGAAATACACGATTTCAAACGGGTTTCTATTGCTACTGCTGTTGATAACATTAATGATGAGATGATGAGAATTGTAGTGGTTATGGTGATGATAATAATAGTAGTAATGATATGATGACGATGATAATATTGATGACAATGATGATGAAGAGGTGATCATGATGATGACAATTCTGATAATGTTGGTCATGACGATGATAATGATAATGATGATGATGATGATGATGATGATGATTGGTTATAAAGTTGAAGCAGGTAATTATAGCTGCGGTAATTGCCTTCCAGATAATAAACTGCATGATTAGATGCAAAATGATATTGTTGATAAAGAGGAGTTGTAGCTTAAGGATGACGTTGTTGATAAGGCTAATGCTCTCGAAAATCATGCTGCTGCTTTGGATTATGACATAAATGATGACGAAGGTAATACGACTTTTTCTGTCATTAGCTAACTAACTAATCTTTAGTGCCTCGTCTATCATGAATTTGCACTAGTTGCCGGACTTAACAGTTCTGACAATTGAGGTGATAGCTCTTCTCCTCGGCATTAAGGTGGTTTGTACAATTGAGCAATGTTTCTGTTCCGAAAATCACTATCAACTAATCTGAAATACTATGACTTTATCATTTTATTCATGGCTGGGTTAATGTGTGCTTAAACGGGTCTGATAGGACCACGAAAAGGTACGTATTAACGTCCTGATTATACAGGGCAATAAATGTTGACATTAAAACGTTGCATAGGTAACAAGGAACGCTAAGTGGCCCTAACAACTGATAATAGGCATTGGTGTTATCCTAAGTACGATGATGATGATGATGATGATGATGATGATGATGATGATGATGATGGTAGAAATAGTTTTCTAAATGAAATTGTATCATCAAGAAAAGAGGGTTTAAAATATTAGTTTTGAGAAAGCAGGACGGAAAATAGAAAATATATAACCACCGGGCATCGAATCTGTGACCCACTCTTACCCTGGATGTACTCTACCAACTGAGCCAGGTGACTAGCATTGTCAATATTATCTATTTCTCTGCTGGGCACATTAGCTCCAAATCTTCCACCGGTGAACATCAACATAATTTTAAATCAGCCTTTCTGAGCCACGTAAAGTAACCAGTAATGACTACCATCCGGCTCGTCAATCTGTCGAAGGCTCGTTGAAAGTTAAAAAATGTAAACGAGAAGAAAGGATTTGAAATCCCAGTTTAAAAAGATACTAGAGAAAAAAGAAAATATTTATGATTGACATTGTTTAAAATTTTAATGATACATAGGCTGCTAGTAATGACAATAAAACGTAATGACAATAAAAAGTAATGACAATAAAACATAATCACAATTAAGAGTAGAAGCTTTAGAATCACGACAATGCATTAACTTGGTGCACGGGATTACTGGAAGAAACAATGAGTTATCAGCCTGTAAACAAAGTGATATTAGGTAATTTTTTTCAAATTCAGAAACACAAGAGGATTGCTTGGGTAGTGAGGAAATTAGTTATCTCAGAGTATACCACACTAACAAAGCTGTCTTGACATGCATCCCCATCTTTTCTCACTATCTTGACCTTTATCCTTATTCCCAAACTAGATCCAAAGTTTCTGACACTAAAAGACACCATCTTCATTATTTGCAAGGCTTCGGAACTTGGTGAATGGCCTGAGCGGCGAAGCATACGCAACGTTGATGTTGGTGGTCTTAAACTTAACATCTTGCACGAGGAAAACCTCCGGAATAGTTATTCAACTCTCCATTTTAGTAATAGTCCCTTCACTGTTACAATAATGCAAATTTTCCTTTCTAGATTAGTTTTTCAAACAATTTTAAATTGAGACGATAGTTTTTATAAACATAGTATAGGCAGAGTTATATGTAGAAAGTTTGCCCCTGCATACAGTAACATATATTATGATATGGGGAGGAAAGATAATAGGAAGTTGAACAGTATCTCCATAAAGAAGTTTGTATTCATTGACAGAATCGTATTTGGAGAGACGTGAAACGACAGCTTGTCAATTTATTGATCACCTTTGTAATCTATTTCTTTCCTATATCAAAAGCATCTATTACTCGCTTTACAGGTGTAATGTACGAATATGATATGATATATGTTTTAACCATACAAGAAGTTCAGGAACAGGCCAATTACAGTTACGTTTACAAAATATAAAGAACATGGCTCTCATAATACAAGATCTATTCTTAAACATCAAATCTTCAACATTAGGAATATAATGTTCATTTGGCATTAATTGAAAGTCTTAACTATATTTTGCCATACCACCTATGGCACTCATGGTCAAATTAATGCAATTTATACTTTAACAAAAAATATTGATAATGATAACAATTATAATAATTATAATTTTCGTAACTCAAGTTTTTATTTCAGCATAATACCAATACACAGTTTAACACTCTCTTACAAAAGGCATATCAAAGCTGTTGCGATATAAATATATATTGAGCCCGGAGATATATCAAAAAACCTAACATTTATTTAAAGAACATTCCTAGCAACAAGAGATACATTGAATCATCGAGAGAAAAAAGCCATCAACAATACTACTAATAATAACGCTAGTAATAACAACAAAAATAATAAATACAATCATAATAATACTAGTAATAATAATAATAATATACCGAGGCTTTTCAAATTATATTGCCTCTTAAACTTTCTTTATTAATAAAATTAATATATGTAAACATATTTCTACATGTATATGAAAGGAAGACATTATAAGCAGCAACAAAAACAAAAGCAAAGCAAAACAGTAGAAATAAAAAACATAAAACTTAGGTATTTAGCTCACCATATTTCATTTACAGTTAGATGTCACAGTACAGAACAGGAGGGAAGTTGAGGAGAAACGTATTTTGTAAGGATACAATTAGACGCCGGTATGTTCATCAGCCAGACGATTCTTCCCGAACAAAAAAGGCATAACATATAGTCTGGCAATCAAGGGCATGATGTATTTCTGTAGTGTAGAGAGTTTTGGCTGTGAAATGTCGAAAAAAATGGAATGATTGAGTGCAACAGAGTACGACGAGAATTTGATCAATGCGTTAAAATGGAGGAACGATAGATGATGCAGCTCTTATCTCTTACTCTAAGAAACATTTTAATTTGTTTTAATTTGTAATAGAATTATAGCGTAAATTACAATAATATAATAATATCTTATGACATGGAAAGTTTAAAAGTTAATCACTTTCAGCATCAAATCTGTGTGCCACCAATAAGATATTTTCTTCCGCAAAGCTATACGTTATATGTAAACATTCTCCCTTCAGCTTAACTTGGAAACGAATTCCTTCTCTTAAATAATTTACGTAAACTAATGTCACTTTATGTTATTGTAGTATTTCACAATTGATAGCATTAGTGGGAACTTAAGATGAAGTGACAAATTTTTTTAAATATGAAGGGAAATTTCAATATTTTTCAATCAACCATTAATTGCATTCAAGGTAATCAATAGATGATAATTACAGAAAAATGGCACTAGTATCAGACCAAGGCTTTTTATCCTTGCCTCAATTTATCGTACTATATATGATACTTAAATTATCACTTGGCTATATTTTTACCTCTCTCAACTTCAAATTATAAAACACTTAACTTCAACTTTACCTGCTCTGACTTAACACTAATTGAGTATAACGGTTTTGCATTGGAAGACATTTCATCAAGAAAATGCTACGTAAAAATGTTTCTAACAACTGAATAAGTAAAGGGACAGAAAGTCGTATCCATCGTACAATGATCACTTAAATGCTCCCACTTATATTGAAACCTCTTTTTGAAATACTTTATTTGGAAGGTATCTAATGTAAAATAAACAAATGACATTCGTGCCAAACAGTCAAGAATAAAAGTTTTTTTCACCTAAAATTTTGAAAGCTAAAACATGCCAAACTACAGCGAAGGTCCAAAAATTGAGGAACACTCTCACGTTTTGTCAGTTATTATTTCATACATCAGAATTTATGAAACCTCTGCTTGAGTAAATGTATATTACCTCTGGAGTGAAATCTGGTGCCATCCGAAGACTAAACTTTATTCATTGAACTGTTGTCTGTCCAATTTATATTGATATAACAAGCATATAATGTTAAAGTTTCATTGTGAAAGGCACCGCCTTCACCACTTGTCATCTTTTCTATCTCTTTTAAGCAGCGGTTATACCATCGTTATACAGAATTTGAAAGTAGCAATATCTTTACAAAGTGCAAATATCTTAACGTCCTTGGCGGCAGCAAAATTAATGCTGTTTTGTGACAAGAAAAACCTGTCAATTGCGTCAGTTATCTTAGATTAACTCTATTATATGTTTATCAGCCTTCCATCATCAGTTTTTGAGTTAAATGACAATATTTTTCTAAAGTCAAAAGCAGGCTTAAACGGAGATTACATTAACAAAAGAGGTGTTTCTCTTTGATTTGTCGAGCGAATGCTACCCGTTTGATAAGATATAACCGTTTGAATAAGCAACACTTCCAGCACAGATTTTGGGGCGTTCCCGAACTTTAATAGCAAGAAGAAAAGCACAACTGATCGCGAATGTTGATCTCAAATCGTAAGGGCTTTGTGAGCTGGCAGTTAGCGTTGACGCCATGGAGATGAAGATACCAAGCATCTTCAATTGTCTGTTAAACATGGTCCACAATTGATCTTATCGATGCCCAGTTTTTCATTGCAACAGTTGCCGACATTTGATTTTAACTAATCGTTGGCAAGAAATTTCCGGAGCTATACTGATAAGCTTTCTCAAACTATAAGATCACAACGATGTTTGTCGAAGATTGAATCCCCTGATGTAGACAGAAGTGATTAGGATTTGTTCAAATTTGCAAACGCTGTCTGCTTAATTGAAGTACAATATCCTAAAGAGCCATAAACACTTCAAATTTCTGATTAATGAATTTCTATGATAGATTTACGCTTGTTATCTTAAAACAAAAACAAAACAAATCCGCATTGTAAGTTTATCGAAACAGTCTTTGTTAATATAGCCACATTATTCCTCCATCAGCTGCACAAGGTCCAAATTTTGTATTAATTTATAACTGTCAGAAGCTAATAATCCCCTATTTATTTTATATCAAACATTTGCTGATGTGCTATTTTATGATCTCAGCTATTCTGTCACCAGATGTCCAAGCTGGCTTTGCCATAAGTAAAGTGAGGTACCGACTAGATAATACTTTCAAAAAGATGTTGTACTAAGCCTTTATGTTGGTACAACGAAAAGATTGTTATGTTTTTTTATGGTAAATTCCTTGTATTTCTTTCCTTAAATTAGTTTTTCTGTGGATTAAGTCTTCATAAGCCGTAGACTATCTTAACGTTGAGTAGTTAGATAGGGCAAGGACGAAGGTTAAAGGTAGGTAATTACACATTTACTGTACTAAAAATTTGAATATATTTGTTACACTTATGTTTCCTGAACGCCTTAAGGGTTTTTAATTCTTGAGAATGTACATTTGACAATTGTATAGAATTATATCTGATAAACAAGATGGGCCCTAAAGTTGTAAAACGGTTAGAAAAAACTATCTGCAACATTACAATGAAGACCATTTTCAACTGAACACAGTGTTAAAGAATGCCTTTTATGTTATATCAATGTTTGTGAAAATGTATTGTTAATGTAACAAGGGGTTTGGGATAAACAGGTTGCCAAATAAAACAGCAGACCTTTTTTTAAAAATGTTAATAACATGTTAATATCTTTACATATTGTATTGTTACCTATTCCTTACATATGAAGCTTTTGTCATTAGTTTTTTACACTGTATTGCTGGCTATTCCTTGCAGCTTAATGATAGCATCATCTGATGTCATATGTAGTTTATTTCATCCGGCATAAAGTATACCATAAATTTGTTTCTTGCAAACCTACGGTTTCCCAAAGCAAACAAAGAAACGTTAAGCATCATTAACGTGGCAAAAACTAGTTCCTAAAAATAACAGGAACCTTTTATCAATGAGCAACAGCAATGGTAATAATAATAATTTTATAGAACTGAATTACCTTTATTGGTATTCTTAACAGTACAGCAACGTATCCCCCTGTTTCTTTCGGCATTTAGTAATAATAATAATTGTTTAAACTTCAATATATTGTCACTATTCTTACACAATTCCAGTACTCTCTTGCAAAAGGTATACAGGAACCATTATGGTGCATGTCTACCACGTTAAGAGTTTTGGTTGTAGCCATTCCTGATTTCGTTTACAAAACATGAAATGCGTGGTTCGCATCGTACAGTTAAATATTTTTTCAAACAAGTAATCTTTGTTAGTTATTAACAGATTGCTTAACATGGATAAAACGATTTGCTTTCTGTAGTTATTCCACCTATTGCACTTAAACTAAGGTTAATAAAAGTACAATCAAATTTCTTTCTTAAATCTTTACATAGAGGACTGTATTTCACTGATTTTTGATCATAGTTCAATTTTAAGTTAGTTTTGAAGCCCACTGTAAGTTCAAAAATATAATGAGAATTCTTCTTCTTAATAATCATATCAGGTCTTAAGTCTTGTCCAGATATGATAGTGGGAGACGGATAATCTTGTAAGTCACAATAAATGTGAAGGTTCGGGTTACAAGAGCGAAGAAAATAAGCAATATACTTTAAAACCGAATCCACTCTTTCTATTGTCTAATAATAATAATAATGATAATATTTAAAACTCATAACTAATTTTTTTCAAACACATGTTAACAAAATTTATCCAAGCACTCACTAATATTATGCATGTGTGATTGAAAAGAATGCAAATTTCTACTTGAAAAACGAAAACAATCCAACTCCATCAAACACACATGGTAGTAAAAAAGTGAAGATAGTTTAAACGCTGCTGCTTTACTAATTTTAGTAAGTAATTTAATGAGGCAAAAAATCTCATCTTGATGTTATCATACATTTTCTGTAATTTTGAAAAAAATGTTACGGTAACGACTGGGCTTTTAACTACTGTGGAAAAAGCATGGAGCTCCTAAATATGTGTGATGTCAATAGAATTAGAAAAATCTTATTTCTTCCATCAAAATGATAATAATAATTATAATAATAATAATAAAAATAACAGTAGTCCTCTTAATGGCAGTAAAAAAAGTTTCATGTGATGATCAAATGTTTATTGCAATGTTGTTTTTTAGGAGGATTAATTATAATTATGATAATTATTTTTATAAAGTTTTAAATTATAATAAAGTTGTAGGTAGAAAAATATTAAATATGGTACAGCCAGACAGTTTAATATATTGGCAAGAGATAGATAGTGAGACGTATGCTTGTTTGTGGTAGTCATCATTGTAAACAGTGGTTGTTCATATCAGCAAATGCAGGTTTATTGCCTATATGAGCTTGTTTACTTGCTTAGATCTTCTTCATGTAGCATACAAGTTAAAGAAAGCCTAGGTGAATTCCTACTTGACATGCAATTGCTTCAATGAGAATGACGAACGTCGATAGCTTGTTGCATCATTAAAAACAGATTCTCTCTGAAGAATGAAAGGAAGACTTATTACTTGAAAACCTTTAAGAAATTATGTCTGAAAATCAATGGACATATTAGCTATAGTGGCAATGTATCCTTTGCTCACAAATTTGTATTGATTGCTCAATACCCCACTTTTACCTGTATAGCTAACACGTAAACGTATATTCCCTTAGACACAGAAGTTTGCTTTGACTGTGTAAAGCAAGGGCATGAAGGACTCTCGTGCGATAGGAACTCCTCACACATATAGTTCATAATACATCAAAGTATTTTTGAATACCTTTAAACTTTTGTGCTCTTAATCATTAGGTATATTAGTTATCTTTAGATGGGAGACATAAATAATTGGCTAAAAAATGACAACATATTTTCATTTTGACTATATTTATACCCTTTTAAAAATCATTAGTAATTGATCATTACCCTGCAATGGTTCTGCAATACTCTGCTTGTATAGGGTAAGGTATCTTGTGGGAGATTATTGTTCCGTAAAAAGTTTTAAACGCAGCGAGTATCTCTTAACCTGGAAATATATAGGTCATCAGAGACCTTTACATTTTTCAATTACATTTTGAGTTAGTCGTTACAGTTAAACTGTCGACAAGATGCTAGTTTCTTATATATTATTCAAGTATTTACTTTTGTCAATTATGAACAGTAATTCTTATTACAGTGACAGGTTTTTTAGTCTTTTAAGAAGTAGATATCAAAATAGTTAAAAATATTTTAAGAATCTTAAAAAATTAGAACGCTTTCCTGCGTCTCTACAAGCAATCAGACAGATTTTATCACGGCAGTTGATTAAGAAACAGAAGAACAATTGTTACCATAAGAAGCAGTGATAATACACGGCTTGTTGGCTATAATGAATTTTGCTAGTAATTATTAAACTTCAGAAGTTTTCTTTACCTTGGGATCAACTGAAAGTATGTATTGTTTAAAAAATTTTTAATTTCTGCAATAATAATCAAGGCAGAATGTCGCGAGAAAAATTCGGATAAGCATAAAGATCGCAAGCATCACTGCTGCAACATTAGCATTATTATTTTTTTTTATTATTATTATCATTATTATGAATAATAGTAATAATACAAAGAGCTCTGTACTACATTGAATAACTCTTTTAAGTAAATTTTATTGATCTAAGCATAAGTGCCATTGGAGGCCTTTACAAAGACAATAAATCCTTCTTGGAAATGCTTAACAAATTGATACCGGAAGAAAAGGAACATATGATCAAAAAAATTATAACTTGTTGTATTTGCACATCGTATTTTTTGTTTTTTGTAAGCGTAATTCTGAATGGCCAGATCCAGAACGTTTAGCTTTGTAAGCTTAACCAACTACCTTGTTATCAGTTAGGCGTTATTTTTTATTGTTTTGTATGTGTTTCTGTAGTTTTTACCATAAAAGTCGGGTATGCAGTGAGTTTCTGACTTAGTATTCTGTACAAGGTAAAATAACGAAAATTGAAAAAGAATTATTTGCTGCAATACTTCATAGCATAATGGTAGCTGAGGACTGACGTTACAGTTTAACGATGAAATGTTTCTCTTTTTCATCAATATTGAATATTTCCTCATTTGAGCATTATTTATAGTCTGGAATGTAACTCTAAACATTTGCAATCATTTAATGTGCCAAAACTAATGGGCTTTAAAGCAGAAGATATTATCAGGCCCTGTTAACCTGTATTTCTGGAAGATTAGTCGAAATGTTTCTTATACTCTACAGTTTCGCATCGATAAAGTGAGGGTTATGCTTCTATTATTTGAAATACAAAAGTTTATATTCAAAATTATATTT
>JAAAKM020001606.1:0-14426 GCA_010016025.2 Alatinidae sp. Z8VKAUB7J3 | reverse complement strand
GATGATAGATAAATACAAGAACACCATCAGCAATTTACTCTCTAATATTTGTGATATATTATGATATTGGTGACAACCTAAAATGGAGTCTACATTCGTAAAGTAGACGAAAGGCACAGAAAATACTTTATCACAAAGTGAAAGTCAAGTGCTGTCTATTGTTACAAATCAGGTTTGACAAAAATACAACAATGCAATTACTAACCTCGTCTGCAAAATCTTGCTCCACTGGTGTTCTCACTTTGACATTAAGCAGTTCGCTGACGACATTCAGTTTATCTGACGTTGTTTGGGTATATCGGAATGCTGTTTCTATTGGGTTGTTGACTGTTCCATCATTTGCAGCAGCAGTCAACAGCTGAGTGGATGGCGTCGATCGTGATCTTGCAAAGAACATATCTTGGCAGCAAATACGAAGACCCTGCCACAGAAAATGATTAACAAAGTTGAGACTAACTGTCATATCGATACTGAAAGATGACAGTTAATACTATTGTTAATAACGTCACCTGGTTAAAAAAACCCAAAACAGTTTCACATAAAATGTTCTTTAGCATATGCTACGTACTAAATACTGAGGAAAAGTCAGCACAGTTAGGTCAAGACAAAGGCAAACTGACAGTGGGAAGGGCGTAGCAATTTCTGGAGCAAAGAGGCTTGGTGGGATATGTTAAATACTACAAAGGAAGTGGGGTATGTATCAGAAGAACCTGTGATAACGTGACTGAGGAAAGAAGAATCGCAGACGTTTAATTGGAATTTTACATATCAATATCCTGTCAAATTAATAACTTACCTTGTAAAACTCTCTCAAGAACAGTGGGTTAGCATCACTAATAAGGTCATCTACTTTAATATGGGCTAGACAGTGGACAATAACGACAACAAAGTCTCCGACACTTTCCATCCTTTCTTGTCGTATGAAGAGGATCTTGCGAGCTCTTTCGTAGAAGAACGAATTCCTGAAAGCATTTTTCTCATAGTTATTTGGTGGTAAACTTGATGCTAGAAGCAAGGTGATCTCCGGCACTTGCATAGAATATCTGAGCAGCTCCGCTAGGAACACACCATAGCGATAAACAACAAAGTTGGATGGACTAAGGTCGTTGATGTCTACTGGAATTAGGTCACCTTTGCACATCCATTGAGCATCCTGGAGAAAACAAATGACGTACATAAATTATTCTTGTTAAATGATTTCGTCAAAAATTATCCAGTGGTGAATTGCGCTGTTTCGTGCAATATTTGGTTTTGTACCTCAACTAAACTATTTCAAATAGCTTAAGTTGGCTTTGGTTACCTGTCGAGCAAACCCGCTTCTCGTATGTGTTAGGCTTGCTGTACAGTGACCTGGGGTATGCTAGCAATAGTTGGCTGTAAATCTACAAAATATCGCCCGGTGGCCTATCGAAAAAACTGTTCTCAAAAACAGTTAAAAGCAACGTCCTTAGGTGTCATAATCCACAATTCATAATATACGTAATTCAGGAAACTACATAGAGCTACACAATATTAAAGCATATACAATCACTTTCATATTCTCTTTGCTTTTAATTTTGGCAGTCATACTACTCCAGCACGGCATTTGATGGTACCCTATCCTTTCTTATAATAATTTAAGCAAGAGGCCAAATGTGAATCGATTCAACATATTTTAAACTATAAACCTGTTTCAAAACCGTTCCAGATCCCGTTGCTAAGACAGTCATTAGGCATTGGAATAACCTTTAGTGACAACCCATATTTCCACATTTGAATCGACACATGCGTTTTCGTTCTCAACCAATCGAAGTCATACTTTTCCCACTGCCATTTGTTTATGGCACTACATCGATAATTAGTACAACTATGAATAAGCGTGTGTAACCATCACTTACCTGGATATCAATGTAAGGCCGAGCTCCTTTTGCACCAGGTATACCGTTATCGCCACTTCCAGTCTTCAGGATATCCTCGATCTCATTGACAGTATCAAATAATGACGACCCGAGTAGTAAACTGAGCCAATCTTGTTCCGACATACCTTCCGGTAGACCAGCTGTCAGAACTGGCATCTGTCCTTGATCACCCATCGGTATACTAGGTGCTGATGAAGCTGTCGAAAAGAAAATTCAATGTACATCAGTATACTGCTATTTATGGTCTTAATTAGATGCCGGAGTGGATTTGTTGAAGCCATAACTACATCCACTTATGGTCTAGCGCGTGTTATATATTGAAAAGATTTTAGTTACTGTAGGCCGAGGTGCAGCTTTTATGGATGGAAATATTAAACTTTCTTTCATACTAAAATGTGGCTGGAAGTAGTGATAACTCTGTATTGTAAGCATCAGAAACAATGTGACAACGAGAGAGGGGCCGACAAGGGAATCCAACTTGTTGACGCGAGGCTGGACATAGGCAAACCAAGTGTATTGATCGCCAAAACCCACCTAGGAGTGTTCGTCTCTAAAACAATAAATTAAGCATGGAATCTTCAAAATCTAATAGTAATTTCTTTAACTTGACACCAACATCGGCCTGAGATTGAAGTTTAAATGTTGCCTAACTTAAAATCTTTACACCTGCTTACTACAAGGGTGCCTAACTTTTCCGTGGCGTTTTGAGTTGTTAGATTAAGTGCTCATTGCTCTTCATAATCGAAATCCCTTTAGAGATACACATTTGACAGAGTGGCTCACTCAAATCTGCCCCAAGTGTATATTATAGAATGGAATTTTTGCCTGACTGTTCTACAGGAAAAGAAAACTTACTCATAAGTTCCGATGCTTTTGGTGGCGTCCTAGGTCTAATTGGTACACTCGTAATTAAATCTTTAGCTCCTTCTGTTTGTAGTGATGCCATCTTTAGTCGACCCTCTCTTTCTGTGGATTCGATGTCTTTAGCGTAAGCATCTTTGATCTTTGCAAGCTCCATTTCCTTCTTTTTCTGTCGTCTTTGCTCAAGTTTCTGCTTTAATGCTTCTTTCGTTCGCTCGTGTTCTCGCTTGAGATTTTCCTCGAATTTCGCAATATTGTCTTGGTGCTCTTTCATTATTTTCTACGAATTAAAGAATTTGGATTTCGTATTGTATGCAACCGACAAACCTCAGCTAAAAAAGTTGGAAAACAAAGATCAAACATTCATCAGCTCACTAATAAGTAAAACTTAAATACATAGACTTGGACTCTTTATGAATGAAAATTTATTAGAGTAGGCCATAAGAAACTACTTACATCCCTCTCTTTTTCGTCCACTTCTTTCTGTGCCATTGCTAGCAGTTCAGCTTGTTGCTTCTCTTGAAGTTTTTTCCTCCGTAATGCTTCCCTGTCTGCCTCTCGTTCGGCCTCACGAAGAGCCTCTCTCTCCTTTTCCTCGTCCAGCTCCTGCTCAAGGCGTCTACGAAAATGAGAAAGAATTTATAAGAAAATACTGAAGTCACTAGCGCTTGCGTGTCATTATGCTACGATGTGGATATCCATGACGAACAATACGAAACTTAGGTTGGTAAACATGGCTTATGTATCAGCCCAAACTGTGACAATATATATCTACTTTGTAAACAGATAGCTGAGTCATAGATTCAAGTTTTCCAGAAAGAGAAAGGGTAGCTATGTTGATATCACCCGTAAATTTATTTGTCTCTTTATTTATAATCAAAATTTATCATACACTGTATCTTAATGATTTTAGCAACTTTCAAAACAAACCCTACTTATCTTGATATCAAAAAATATCTATATATATTATCATATTATTATCATATTACCTACACAGAACGCTGAATTAGAACATTTAATACTCTATGATGCTTCCCATTCAAATAATAGATACTTTAAGACCGTCTAAATGCTTTCCATATGTGCAGTATGAACATTCAATCTTCTACAGATATTTACGGTGCCTCAGGAATAAAATAAATACCTTATCTCCTCTTCCATTTTTCTTTTCTGTTCATCGGTCTTTTGCTTTTTCTCTTCCTTGATAGCATTGATTTTAGCAGCAATGTCAAACATTGTTCTTTCACGGAATTCCTTTGCAGCTAGAGCTGCTTTCTCAGCTTGCTCAGCGTATTGCTGGATCAAATCCTAAATTTATTCAAAGAAGACGGAACATCGAGTAACTTTTCATTAAATAGTGTCCTCTGTTAAAAATACTGCCTCTATGATCATTTGTTTGGGATTTTTACAATTAAGTACTTGAACTGGCATCACGATGTACAGATATACTAACCAAGGCCAGTGTACTTGAACGGTGAACTGATGTCATCACGTATTCCTACATAACACGTAACTTCGGCGCCACTCTTCTCGCTTGACAACTTAACTGCTTATGAATACATGCATAAGCATCTATCATCATAAAATGCCTTTCGTCATTGCTGAGAATGTCAATCAAGCCACAGAAACTTGGCAAAATTTATCTTCAAACAAAGTGTTAAAATTTAGTGTCAAAAATAGGGGGGTTGCAATTACTATACTCGCAGTCTCCCAATGAACGACTACTGATGAACAGTGGGCCTGACATCGAAACTAGCATAAATAAACAGAAAAACCACCAAACAGGCTAACTAATATATAAAATGCAGCTGGGGCGTCCAAGGGCGACTTCCCTCAATTTAGACTACCGGGCAGAGAAGCAAGTAGGACCGCCTCTCTAGGGCCATGGAAAGACCTCCCGTAGGCATGAGCGGAAAGTACATTCAAAAAAACTTTGCGTTGGATATACTGGTAGATTATGCTCTATTTCTAGGGTTTCTATAATAAAAATATGACTGTACCTCTTTTGTAGTAAGCTCCCTCATATTTCCTGCTAATTCTTCCAACTGTTGTTCTCTTAGCTCTAAACGAGCATGAGCATGTTTGACTTCGATGGATGGCATTCCTTCCTTTTCAGCATCCTTTATTTTCTCTTCAGTTTCTTTGTCAAACTGCACCAGTTGTTTCTGCCAATAATAACAACACCAGTTTGTAAATGTAAATTTTGTTAATATAAGAGACTGAAGAATAGGAAGAGACATGAAGATTTCAATGGAAGTTGGAGGAAACACAATTTCCATTTTTGGTATCTGTCAAAAACTGGTTGTAAACTTTACTAGTAATCTTTCTGCTAGTTGCTAACTACTTACGAAACCAATGTTGACATAGTAAAAGGGGTAATGGGCTGAATTAAGAAGGCTATCTAGACAGGCAACCAAACCCCGACCTATCGTTTGCAAAGGTAACTTAGTAGCCCGGACTGACAGCAAAATCTTCAAGGTAGTTACAGAAAGGGAAAAAGGTAAAAACCACGAGAAAAAGTATTAGAAAATAAATGCCAACAAGATAAAAATATCTGTGGATAAAATGCCTTCCCGTTCAAAGAGTCCACCTGAGAAATGAGAGACAAAACATAGCCGTTTTACAAAATGCAAATACCTTATGGGCCAGTTTCATCTCCGCCTTCTTTTGGGTTAGATCCGAGCTGCTGAGAGAGGCTGCACTTGCAATCATTTCCATGAATTCCTAAAATAATATGACAAAGAGATTCAAAGTGTATAATCAGGCATAAAATATTCGAATCGTTTTCCTATATGTGATACGAACCCTGGTCTATCGTTATTAGGGTTTAGGCCAAACAGAATAAGGCTAACCTGCAGACAATATATTCATTTCAACGACAAAATTTAATGTCTTAGCTAGAAGGGCATGGTAAAATTGTGACCTGCTACGTACTCTTATTTCCTCACGATACGGGAAAATTTCCCGCAAATAGATGAGCAAGCCTTTCCAACGGAAAATCTAATGACCAAAATACAGTACCTACAGTTAGAAGTACTAAGCTTAGTTGTAACTAGAGCAGAACGTTACAGTTGATTGGGAAATCGGAAATTTTTCTGCACATTGAAATATACAATTCCTTATATAACCCGTCGTTGATCATCACGTATTCTTTTAACTATCACTTGGAACATAAAGAACTTTAAAACTCCCCACATACCTGTTCTTGGCTTCCAACAAGCTCTTCTCTAGCTTGTTCTCTGCTCTCCATTACTTCTGCTCTCAATTCCTGGCGAGCGGTTTCCATCTCCCGAGTAAATTGATCTTCCAATTTGACACGTTCGCGCATATGTCGCTGTTGCAGAACTCGATATATCAGGTTTTCTGAGTTCTCAGGGTCTGTCTCTTTCACTTTGTTTGCCAATGCTTCATGTTGTACCTCTCTGGCCTGAATAATAGGATAAAAATCATCAGAGTTTGCTGTTGGAGCTATGGACGACGTTTCTACATTTTAAGTACCCCTTAGGCCTCTTCAGGCCTAAGCATATTTCAATTTTATCTTCCTTGGAATCGAAGACGTCATTGAGGGCAATACCATTGTCAAGGACAGAAGGCAAAATGGATAGCAAAATATCGGCTAAGTAAACAACTAAACCGTAAACGTGAAAAAGCAGCAGAGCAAAGAGAAAGACCGAAGAAACAGCAGGCAAATTTTAAGAGAGTGCGACACAGGGTAAGGTCAGCGAAAGATCTCCATGAAACTGAACAGTTAATTAATTCGAATAACCCACTAGAGTGTGGTATTTAAAGCTTGCACTTTTAAGTATTAGTTTATTTTGTGTGGATGTTATATCCAAAACCTGTCATGTTTCAAAGAAGGCTAAACAATATTTTAACTTGTTACGTAAAAATGCTAAGAATCTTTATCAAAATCAAATTGTAATATTCCAGCACTCTTACATAAAAAACTGATAAATAATGTAATCCAAGCTTATTCGAGAGGTCATAGTGTGACATTTTCATTTTAAAAAATATGGTCTGAGCTTTTTTCTAATGATTACAGCAAGTTTTGTTTACATATGATTCTAGACGCAATGAAACAATAAATAAAACAGTCATCAATGAATGAGCCTACCTGCTTATTTTCCAGATCGTTCCTTTCTTCCTGTTGCTTGGCAAGTTCTTTCGCCATTTCGGCGTCTTTCCTCCGTTCCATTGCAGCCGCTTTCTTTTTCTTCCTCTGTGCAATTTTGTCAGCAAGGGAAGCGACCTGCCTTCGCTTTTCCGCATCCATGTTCTGTTCTAAGAATTCCATTTGCTTAGCATGTTCGTCCATTAATATACTCAGCTGTTCTTCGTTCAGGACTTTTTTCTTCTGATCTAATTCTTGTTCGAACTTTTGACGCTGCGTTTCTAAAGCCTGTTGACAAAATGAGAAATTGTCAATGATCAAGCCTCACCTGATGCATTACAATCACTAATGTCAAATGCAACTAAGAATTGGCAACTATCAGTCAGATAAAAGTTTCTAATTACGCAGGCAAAAACTCATATTGTACTGCAACTTCAGAGAAACGACTACGTCATTTTTAGGAGTATTTTAGTTCGTGGTTTATAGTAAATAGCTTGTGTGCATGGAATATGATTTGCAATCATTTATAACTTGACGTTAAAATGGCACTTTAAATAAACCTTGCAGCCTCTTGTCACATTACGTTAACGTCAGAATTCGTTAGTTCTCTTCCGTAGTATCACATACCAATCCATGGTTCCTTTCATTGATGTCTTGCAGAAGCTGTATACTAACTGTAAACGCCTTAAAACAAGCCAGGTGCCTACATGAATGCCGTACCACGGATAAAAAGAGGATAAATATAAAGAACGGAAAAGTCTAGTCTACGCTTTTCAACATACACTGATCGTACCAGACTGTCCGTGTAAAATAAGGACAACAAGATTTCAGTACTAGAGAACCGATTAGAACCAGGTTATTACAATAAAAGAATGAGCGAAGTTGAAGTGGAAACAGATCTTAATCAAATTTTGTCTGTTGCCTTGTATTATTATTTCGTCCTGTTTGCATCAATAGCGGTACAGTAAACAATCCGCCTTTTACTCAGGTTTAACTTATACATAGCCTACACACAGAAGCATAAAAGTCCATGCTTTAAACACCTACGTTAACTGTATACTGATATTAAAACGCAATCGCACCTTCTTCTTCTGTTCTTCGAGTTGAGAATTAATCGCACTCTGTGCAAGCTGTTTCTCCTCCTCAAGCGATTCCTCGATTTCTTGCTGTTCCTTGAACTTCTGCATCTCTAAGTCTATCTGTCTTTGCTCTTGATCTGCAAGTAAAGCTTCTTCAGCTGCAATATGTTCGGCATTTGCTTCCACACTAGCAATTTCCTTAATAGTATTAACATCATCTCCACCCGTTAAGTCAACCTTGAAAAAGATAAAAGAGGGTCATTATTAAGGTGACAAATTTCGCTAATATTAGAAATCTTGTTACGAGGAAAGTATTCCAGACAAAATAGGTTACATAAAATACTGCTAACAGAGAGTATAGTACGCTTTCATTCTTAACTCTTTGGGCCATTGGACATTGGTAATTGATCAATGCTTTACAAACTGTATCATGAGAGCCAATGATCTTAACAATAAAATTTGTTTCCTTATGCTATACGTCAATTGTTTCTATATCTCTTTAGTAGAATATAGCTTCCAATTCCAAGGATGTTTTCCTTGAAGTATCTCATAAAATTTAAACACATCATCTAATTTAATATCATCATTTAATATCATCGTCTAACCGAACACAAAGATGTTCTTACCTAGTAGATACTGTAATGAAAATATGGAACAATAGTTTAGATGGGAAAGTAGCGAAATGAGACGGGAGTGGAAAGTGAAGGGCTGTTCAAACTAAGCAGGTGTTGGTATATGCAAAGTATTTCTACAAAGTAAATGTCGTCTATATCTAAGACATCCTTTATGCCTCTCTCTTTAATTGATTTAAAAACAAAGACCCTGTACATCTTACTAACACAATGAAACAAAGTAACCCCAGATGGAAATGCCTACACCTTCCATTTACCTGTTACAGATGTCGGCTTCGTGAAATCGCATTTTGAAATATTACTGTAGGTTACTTTGCATTTCCAGAGACATACATAAGACTCCTGACGACACACAAAGCAACATGTTTGGGAGAAGTCAGCCTTAATAGTGCTTCATGTGACAGAAACATGTGAAACGAAGTACAAGATTAGAATCCAAGTCATTTCCCCCGAGTTTCGCCGAACTCTAATATCAACAGCGACCTACAGCTAAATTAAGCTATCATCATGCATCATACTCACTTGTTTCGAGCTCAAAGCATTAATAACAGCATTGGCAGAGTCTTGTCTCTGTTTTTCTTCTCTGATCCTCCGCCTGGCAGCAAGTTTGGCAGCTAAGGCAGCGCGACTGTACTCTTGCATTCTGCGGAACTTCTCATCTGTCTCCTTAACCTCCTCCATGAATTTGTCAACGATTTCCTGTTTCTCCTCTTCCGAAATTTCTGCACCCATGACGGCCTTGTTAAACGTTCCTAAGCGTCGCTGTGCGTCTGCTTCTTCCATCACAGAAATAATTGCTGACGCTTCCATCAATTTATCAGCGTCATCTTCGGCTTCGAAAGCAAGTATCGCTGCTTGTTCTTCCTCCGGCGTCATCCCAGTAGTATCTAGCCCCGATTTATGACGACGTTTCGTTCTTCTTTCCATCAATTTATCTTTCAGATTTTTACGTCTCTTAGAGTTATCCTAGAAGGGTGATACGGGTATTCGTTAGTAAAACAGAAATACTTAAGTTTTCTTACGGCTTTATGATAAACGTAAAACGAACATCTATAATTAACGACTACACTACCGAAAAATGCAACTACCACGCTAAAACTACGAGGGGATTTCTCAAATTATTGTTAAAATGTTACTCCACGAAGTTTGTGAGGTTACATGTTCGGGTAGGTACTGTTGCAGCCGTGACAAGACACTTAGAGAAGTCCTACTTAACTTATGATACTTCACATCTTTAGCTTTCGATCCGTCTACAATACGATGATCCAAAATATACACAGGTGGAGTAGAAGCTCTACTGATTTTCTACGTTTCCACAAAAGTGGTTGAAATTTGGAAACAATTGCGTTGTTAGGGCAGCAATAGCAGCACCAGAAATTAAAACGCCCTACACCTAATGTACTATTTACAGCACACCACCATTACAAGTTTTAAGGGTTGAGATTTAAATTTATTTTAATTAAGATACTGTAGCTTCTTAAATGCATCAACTCTCCATGACATACCATTCCCTGTTCATGCAGTTCCTCTTGTAAGTTAGGTACAAATGATAGGTTCATTGCCCTTGCTCTGGCTTCCATTTCCCTATCCATCGCTTCTCTGTTGCCTTCCCTTTCTTTCTCGTTCTCTTGTTCGTATGACTTCCTTAACTCAGCCCTTAGTTTCTCTTGCTCAATTGTCAGACGTAGCAGTTCCTTATCAAGTTCGTCTTCACTTGGAATCTCCAAGTCGACAACATCACCAACACCTGCTGCTCGAGCCTCTTCCATGTGACGCCTACGAATAGTTTGAAATGGAATAACAATAATAATCTTAAACCAAAGACGGTAACAATAAAAATATAAGAATTGTATATGGGAAACCGAAGTCTATGCTTTCGTCTTTTGTCATAAATTATTGTTGAAAAAGGCCAATTAGCAATTAAGCTGCAAGCTTCAATCTTTATCATAAATAATTGTCAAGCTTGGCCCTTCACTATACAGAATCTATCAGAATGTTCAATTAGCAACCAACCAGGGCCTTCATTCACAAATAATAGTTTAAAATGGTCACTTGGCAATTCGCTCCAGGCTTGGGTCTTTATCTGAAATAATCGTTCAGTCTGGTCAGTGGTAACCACACAACAAACTTGGGCCTTTATCATAGAGCATCGTTTCGAGATTCATGCTTCCATTCCAGTGACGTTCATTTGAACTGAAACAAAGTACTAAGCATGTCTTAATTGTTACAGAGGATAAAATGAAAGGTAGCCATAACGAGAGACTACTAAAGGGAAAGACGATAGTTCACGTGCAATCTTCCAATATATAAGAACACTGATGTAATGGTGTAATGGAAAGTGTAAGGAAGTAGACCTCGAACTGATGACCTACTAACGAATGACTTACTATTACACATTCATTCATGCAAACAACGTAGTCCTTTCGGCGTTGTTGTAGTAAGAAATAGTCATCTAAAAAGGGGTTCTGAGATTAGGGTATAGGTTTAGGGTGTTCATCACTGGTACAGTTAATTACGAAAGAAAGGTGTGGTTGCAATTGGGCTGAACTGTTTCCCTTACACTTGGTTTCAATTGCAAAAATTGCAATATGTAAGATAATACTTTTATTTAAGAATTTCTTAATAATCGTTTTACTTTAGAAAGACTCATAACAGTTATTGAATTTAAACCCTCGACATCACAATCGAAACTTTCCCTTGATTTTGAAGATGATAATGGACAACTCTGTTTGTTTTGTTAACGTTTAAGACGTTTATACTTACATCTAAATTGAATGTGTTTTAAAAAATTATGCAGCAAGATTGTGCTTGCTTACATCATCTCTTGGATCTCAAAAAAATTATAGAATCTCTTTGAAAAGCGACTTTCTTTCCGTGTTGTGCCAACATTTATTTTACCTTCCGGCTTTGAGTAACTTAAGGATCGCATTTACTCTTAAAACTAGAAGAACTGGAAGGGTCGGAAGTACCAATGCTAACAACTAATATATTTTGCACCCTAAAATTCTTAATGCTAACATACCTGTATAGAGACCGCTTCCTCTTCAAACGTTCCTCCTTTAGTCTTGCTCTTGTGTTCTTCATCTTTATTTCTTTTTCATCATGCAACCTGCGAGTAAGCTTTTCCAGTTTCTCTGCATACTCCAAAATAATTTCCTCCCGCTCTTCCTCAGTTGCTACTGACTCTAGTTTATGCTTCAACTCTGATTTTATTTCTGTAATCATTGTTTCCTTTCTCTCCTCATATTCCTCTAGTACGTTATTGATGGCTTTAATTTCTGTGGATCTCAGTTCGTTTTCAAGCTTCACAGACTCCATAATGTGTTTCTCCATAATAGCTTTCGAAATTTCTTTCCGTTTCTCTTCAGTGAGTTCTCCTGCTTCTATAATATCTCTTATGTCTATCTTCTGACTGGCAGATGCTTCGCCAAGTTTGGCAACTTCAACACGCGCTAGAATCTCATCGGCTGAAATAGTTGCTCGTGATTCTGGCATCATTGTTTGCGCATCCGGAGCTTGGAAGTAACCGGCACTTGCACTAGCAAGGTTTGTTTCAACAGTAAGGCCTCCATGCATAGTTAGTGGTTGTCCTGAAAACGAAGAACATAAAAGTAACGTGAAATTTGAAGTAAATTGTATTAAGTACATTACGGCTCATTTTATATCAGAAGAGGCCATCTTCAATTCTATCCCACGTCGACGACATCCTCGCAATTATTACATATTCAAAAAATTGAATTTATTTTCCACGAGATGGCACTGGAGAAGGTACAATAAGACAAGATTCTGAGTCTTGGCTATGCTTCAGTACCAAGGGCCTCACGGTGCAGTTGTAAGAGAATTTGGGTTCATGAAGCCTAGGAAAAAGTCCAATTTAGAAACATTTAAAAAAACTACACCTCAACATTGCAAACATGAATACAAAACAATAGCATGTCTTCAATCTGGGAGTGATAACGGGAAACAGAGCTTGTGGTTAACTACGAACTTGCTAAGTGGGAGTTGTAGTTAGTTTTGTATATATACAGAAATTTGTAAACTTGGAGCATTAAAAATAGATACAAGAGGTATGCAGACATGTAGTCACAGATTGGATGGCGCTATTACTTGCAGATAGTGGAAATATTTTCATATGACGATGCTGAGTGATGCAAACTGACAATACCCTAGAGATTGCTCGAATCATTTATACTTAGACTTATACTCATACATTTCACAAATTTTTGCAAGCAATTTTTCGGCCGTGAAAGTGACACTATTATGTAACAAATTCCTCTAAAATGCAGTCTAACATAAATATAGAATGGGTAGTAGCAGTCCTAATAAAGCAACAAATACAAAATTTGATGCCACTCCACTAAAATAATCACGCAGCAGCTTGCACCGTAATCCTATTCATGTAGATGAATATGGGTAATGTGCTAAATGAAATCAACTGCAACACCTGCGGTCTTACCTTGTGCCATATTGAACGGTATGGCTTGTCCTATATTGCTTAGGCCAGTTGCTTGTGGTCTTGATCCATCCTGGCCAACCGCAAACGACACAGCACCACCTAATCTTGCATGACTGCTGTCAACATAACCACCCGCAACCTGTCCATGAACTGGCCCAGCAGCCTCGATAGCCTTGATGAGCTTTTGCAAGACTGGAATCAACTCCCTGCTTGACTCCGTGGTAACTATATTATCGCCATAGGCTCCCGGCAATTTTGCATCATAATCACCGGCATGATAGTCAGTTGAGCTAAGCAGAGACTGTTTTGAAAGAACAAAGAAGGAGACCATAAGCCGTTGGAAAGAAGCAAAGTAAAATTTACCAGTGGAAATATTTAGAAGTACGTCCATGATTAGTGTTGGTACATGTTGTGTGTATATCAAAATAAAACCAGTAAACACATTTGACGATTAATGATCAGAGCTTCTGAGGAATAAAACTGAACATAAAAGTCATAAAATTTGCAAATACAGCTATCGAAGCAAAGCTTGAACCTGTCACAGGTATTTTTTTATAAAAAAAAGCTACTCGTAGAAATTTTCAACTGAGATAGAGTATATTTGGTAACAGAATAACAGGAAAACGCGTGGGCAGCAAAAGGGTAGTACAGTGTAAGATTACTGAACAGAAATGTTAATGATTTCCTTGGTCAAAGGGACGGATAACGAAGAAGTACTATCAAAAGCAATAACATGCAGATAAAAGATATTCAGTATTTTTCAGAGACTTGAGTAATTTCCTTGGTCAACTGACACTGGTGATGGTGGTAGTGAACCACGCGATTAAGGCAAAGGGGAACGGGAAAGAAAAAATATAGTATGTGATTGAAAATGACATTCTAGGGTACGTTGTTAAGGAGTCAAATAGTATAATCAAGTTACAAGTGATGATAATCACGTAAGTCCCGCTGCTAACGACAGCATCTGAAAACATGCTACGACGAGTCCTACCTTGGCTTCGATAGCACATAATTCAGCCTTCTCACGCGTATACTCCAATGCCTCGTGTTGCTGATCTAAACTTTCCATTCTTGATTGTAGCTGGTCTTCCAACTCACTTCTGAGTCTTTGCTTGACAGTTCTGTATCTTTCAGTCACTGCTTCTTGCGCATCAAAGTTGTGAGCGTTCTACAAAGGGAATTGAAAGGGCGTATAAAGTTAAATCACACTGATAATTTCATACATTTTACGTACCTATATCTATACAGCTTTCGACATCTTATTTTGACTTTAATATTCGTGCCTGTCTGTCTTTCTTTCGTTATGCTTTTCTATGTATTTATGTATTTATGTATTTATGTATTTATGTATTTATGTATTTATGTATGTATGTATGTATGTATGTATGT
>JAAAKM020001605.1:3842-14433 GCA_010016025.2 Alatinidae sp. Z8VKAUB7J3 | reverse complement strand
ACACTTACACTTACACTTACACTTACACTTACACTTACACTTACACTTACACTTACACTTACACTTACACTTACACTTACACTAACACTTACACTTACGTTTACACTTACACTTACACTAACACTTACACTTACACTTACGCTTACAGTTACACTTACACTTACACTAACACTTACACTTACACTTACACTTACAACTAACACTTACGCTTACACTTACACTTACACTTACACTGTCAACGTTTGTGTCAACAGAGTACTCGTTTTAAATCGTATCGGAAAAAACCCCCCTGCTATTCCCAGGCTTCAGATACCAGCTATATGAAAAGTGTCATTAATATCGAAAATACAATATGGGTAACAGATGTAACGTTTTATTATGTACACTGTGGCTAAAAATCGCTGTCATCGAACATCTATTTCAGAAACCTCATCCTGGTTTCTTAAGAGGACTTGAGAATTGACAAAACGAACATTAAACAGATCGGTGTCTGTTGAAACAGATGGCTTTCAATAAAACAGTCAATTTTTAAGAAACACACCCTCTATATCTTTGGTGCTAGTAAAGGATGAATCTCTGGGCTTTTTTCTTTGATTTTTCTATAGTAGAACACTTTCTGATACATTATTTTATGACACACCCATGAATTTCTTACATTAGATCACCAGGTCAAACGCAGGTTCGGAACCATGATTAATATAATGAATTACATCTATCCTTGCAGCTGTTTCTTGCAAATACAAATTTCGCTCTCCTCATTTAAAGGGATAAGTGAATGGAATGAAGCTTTGTAGAATTAAGCTTTTACAGAAACACCTTGTTTTCGCATTTGTTGAAGATCACAAAGTATGATCTCCCAGTTTTTCAACATTACCCTTGACGTTTCAGACTGGACATTATCAGTTTGGGATTCAAATCTATACTTAAAACTTTTATGAAAAAAAGTACACATAAATCTTTCACCTAATAGTGTGGCTACTTAGGTGTGGTTCCTTGGGTGTGGCTATGTGGATGTGGCTCTGTGAATGTAACTCCTTAGGTGTGGCAGACCATGCATATCCAACAAAAGGGAAGCTGATCAAAATCTGGTGCAATTGATATTCCGGGGAATGTATTAAAATATTATCCAAGTTTTAAAGCTGATCATAAGCGAGGCCAAGAAGATGCATGACTTGGCCTCCTTTGTTTTAAAGATCATTTTTTAAGACCGAATGTTTTTAATTTTTGCCTCTATGCAATGCGGGTGCCACTACTAAGTGAGGGGTTTCATTTCTTTTTCGCTGCATGATATTCCTGTGAACAATTTTCCACGTCTTGCACCTTAACAGACCATTCCGTGCGCCATCACGAGTGTTGTAATTTACATATAAATTGAATCGTGTCAGAACTATATTCCATCAAAGACGCATTATTCTCTGTTCTTTGATTATATATTCTCATCCAATGACCCATGTAAAATTCCAGGTAAATTGTATATCCAAAAATTCTAAAACTCATAATATTCTTTATATGCTGTTCTCTATGGTGTTCTTCTACTCACTGTCCCTCAGGTCAATTGTGATAAAAAGATGATTTATCGTAACCGGGGAACGTGCAATAATGTAAAAAGTGCTGCTTGTACAGTTCTTATCTGACCAGACAGCATATCTCATTTGACAAGACGTCAGTATTACTTGCAATCACTAACACTTTCCATAAACTATTATTGCGTTGGTTTTCATTGCGTATTGCTTAGATTGTGAGGGGAAAAAGTGTTTTATTTTTGAAAGTCTCATACAGACATAGTCTTTGCTTAACAGCTACACCTTAAAGGAAAAAAGAATTAAACTCTTTGGCGCTTATGTGACTAAGTACGCTATTAAAAACTTTTAATTTTACTGCGGTAAGGATAGCAATAAAGCAATGTTCAAAATGGGTTGTGTTGACACGGCAACTAATGGCACTCAAGAATGGTAAGAATAGTGGATTAATTAAGAAGTCAAGGAGATACCGCCATGCATTATGAATGATAGGCAATTACTGGTTCTTGCCGGCTCTGAAGAAAACTATCTGATGTATGTGAGATCAAAAATTGTTAATCAAATGGAAATAGAACTTATGCATATTAACTTTCATCAGACGTTAGGTCACAGCCCGGGGCGTGGTGGATAAGTGATAAATTCATGGGGTTTTACCAGATGCAGCTGCTAAAAAATATTCAAAGCTCCACTATAAGAGAAGCTACATTTTAATTTATGGATGAATAGATATTTTGGAAGAGAAAACGTACGAGTTTTTTTCTTAAGAACCCTTGGCAAAAACATTACTCTGAATGCATCAGAGGTCGAATATTTTATGAAAAGCTGGATCGGGCACAAAAACTGACTAACCTTCTCGCGCTGTTCTCGCTTCCCGCTTCCCGCTTTCTACTACCTGCTTCCCGCTTCCCGCTTCCCGCTTTCCACTTTCCACTCCCTGCTTCCGGCTTCCCGCTTCCCACGTCTCGCTTCTTGCTTCTCGCTTCTTGCTTCTCGCTTCTTGCTTCTCGCTTCTCGCTTCTCGCTTCTCGCTTCTCGCTTCTCGCTTCTCGCTTCACGCTTCTCGCTTCTCGCTTCTTGCTTCTCGCTTCTCGCTTCTCGCTTCTCGCTTCTCCGCTTCCCACTTCCTGCTTTTTGCTTCTCGCGTTTCGCTTCTCGTGCTGTCCTCTTGAGCTTGGAACAATTTGCCTTGTCTTGCCTTGATGGCAAGTACCTTTCTCACGAAATTTAGTCAAATACATTAGATAAACATTGTTCAATAATGTACGATTCGTCGGTATTCAACTGCTGTTAATAATCAAGTTCTGTAAACATTATCACTAAGACCACTTCGATCCCTGTGGCCGTGCGTGGTCAAATTCGTCCTTCCCTGCTTTTCATAGTAAGTCATTAACTGCGCAATACAGATATGGGGCCACAAGTTGAACCAAAAGTTACACCTATAACGTATACCGTTTTGGCTGAATGCTAAAATCGCGTTATTCAAGAAGACCATGTGGTTTTTCTAAAACAGCAAATCTTGTAACTACGCTCCCTTTGCTACTTAAAGCAATATGGATTTGGCATCGGAAACGTTTTATGACATGTATGTTGCAGAACCGTAAGCGACATTGTTTAAGGTAGATGAGTACAAAACAATATTTTTGATTCAGTCTAACTTTGTGATAACGAAAATTTCCCCGTAAGGTTGTAACTCAGGTATTGATCCAAAGTAGTAGCTGGACCAACTGTCAGTACTAGGGCAGGTGATGAAAGTAGACTGTATAAACAGAGAAGAGTTTTAATGCCAGAAGGAGTTCTAGCGTAACAAAGATTATACAATATGTATTTGCACTGCACATCCATTGTAGTTATGCTATTTTTCCTCCTTCGGCTTACGATAAAACCACAGCTATTTTATCAGCCAATGCTTTCAAGAACATACAATCAAAGAAAGAAATTTATTATTGAGACATTGTGAACCAATCAATAAGTTACGTGGATCTACATGTAGTTGCAGATACATTTTATTACAATGGCAAGGTCGTGTAGGAGAAGCAAAATACAGCAATCTGTAGAGTTATTTAATAACGAGAAAGATGCCAAGTCGAGGTTAAATCCGTTTTTAAATGTTTCATTTAACTGTCAAAGAAAAGCCACAACAAATTTCAGAGATAGAAAAACCTACAATTATGAGGTATTTCGAGAAGAGAGGATTTGAAATGTAAGGTTAGAAAAGAACACTAAACAATAGAAAATATGTCACCACCGGTTGTCTACTGGACAGTATGACTGGCCGGATGGCAGTCCTTTCTTGTTCACGTCATATGACTCAGAGAGGTTGGTGTCCAATTGCGTTGAACTGGATGTCGATGTCCACCGGTGGGTCATTAGGAGCTAATTTGGCTATTAGAGAAATAGAGTATGTTAACACCGGATATCACCTAGCTGACTTGGTAGAGCGCACGCTGCGAAAGCGTGGGTCACGGGTTCGATTCCCGGTGGTGACATATTTTTTATTTCTCTAGTGTTCTTTTCAATTATGAATAGCCGCAAGGCTGTTCAAGGCTGTGCACGTTCTTCTCACAAATTACTTCACCCTGCATTACAAGGCATAAATTTAAATGACGGACCTTTGATTAAACCTTGATGAAAATGATACGATTTCGGGTGACGTCATATTTTTAATCATTGACCCTGTAACTATATGTACTATCATATTCCTGGGCGATAACGAGAAGTTTTTATCATCTGTAATTACACGAACTGTTAGACCTAAAATGTCTACTTACATACGTATTAAGAACTAATGATGCTCTCGATTGATTGTTAATGTTAGTATTTCTACAAATATTCAACTCTAAGGATTTTCCTAAATAGCCAGAGCTCTTCACTTCAAAATGTCAGAAATGACTTTTGATTTAAGCTTTCTCAATTCGGTCGGATGGTAGCAATATTGGCAAATGTCCTAATAGGTAACCGCTATTAATAGCTAGCTATTTGGTAGCTGAAACTATTAGATCTGCTTATGGATTGCTGACATGATATTTTGTAGCGATTCTATCTAGACCGTTTTTTGAACGTAAAATTATAATTACGAGGGTCTCGTCCAATTCCTCTACGCAATGCCTCTATGAAAATTGTGGCTGTTATTTCTTTCTTTAACAGTTCAAACCCTTGGCAGAATTTTATCTGTAAAAACTATCAAGCATGAGCTACAAAATGCAAGGACTGTGCAACTCACCCTACATTTGACGTAAAACGTCGATCGACCTTAACAGTTAGTAACTATTTTGAAAAGAACACTAGAGAAATAGAAAAGCATGTCACCAGCGGGGATTGAACCCATGACCCACGCTTTCGCGGTGTGCGCTCTACCAACTGAGCTAGGTGACCTCCGATGTTAACATACTTTTATTTCTCCAGTCCCCACATTAGCTCCTAATCATCCACTGGTGGACATCGACATCCAGCTCAACGAAAATTGGAGACCAGCCTCTCTGCGCCATGTGACGTGACCAAGGAAGAACTGCCGCCCAGCCCGTCATCAATCCAGAGCCCATTTAAGTAGAAAGTATCATCGAGAAGAGAGGATTTGAAATGTAAGTTTTGAAAAGTACATTAGAGAAATGGAAAATATGTCACCACTGAGGATCGAACCCCTGACCCTGGCTTTCACGGCGTGTGCTCTACCAACAGAGCTAGGTAACCGTCCACTGTTATCATGTTATCATTCTCTATCTCTCTAGTCGTTATATTAGCTCCCAGTCATATACCGTTGGACATCGACATGCAGCTTCCTCGCAACTGGAAACCAGACTCTCTGTGGCATGTGACTTGAACAGGTGCGATCCCCGGTTATTACAAATTTTCTATTTCTCTAGCGTCTTTTCAATATTGACTTTTCAAATCGCCGTTTCTTAATGATACATATTTTCATGCATTTAGTGGTTCCCAAACTACTGACGCAATTGCCTCCTCCCCAATAGCTGCTGAGATAAAGTCCTCCCCATAGTTGCTGAAACAAATCCCTCCCTATAGTTGCTGAGACACACACCTCCCCCCATAGTTGCTGAGACGTATCCCTTCCCCAATACTTATTTCAGACAAATCCCTCCCTCCGTAGTTGCTAAGACACATCCCTACCCACTTCTTCCTGAGTTACAAATTCAGGGCAGTGAATAAAGAAACGCTACTATCAAGAGTCTCAAATTTACAAACAAAATTAAGACATCAAAGCAGAAATTTACACCTTCGATTTAATCGAACTCCGATCACCAGTGTACCTCTCACTTTGGGAATCACTAATTTAGCGTGAAGAACCTTTAGACGTGCTCCTTGAGCTCTTGCTCGCCAAACGTCCTGCCTATGAACCTGGTGCGCTCCATTATGAAGATAATGCGAAGTCATCAGCACCGTCAACATAAAGCCCCATTTAGCAACACCACCAGTCTCTTACAATCAGTAAGGCTCAAGTTACCTACCTCACACACTCCCTTGATGCAAATATCGGCAGATCGATTACTATGACACCTTGTACCATCCAATACTTGCTTATCCATAATGAAGCGATTGGCACCACCCGAACGACAAGATATAACGCAGCTGCTTCTAGCTTTGAAAGAACAAAATATTGAAAAACGACACTCAAAAATTGAGAACAACAGTAGCCACAAAAACTGATCAATACGCGTCTATACGCTACTAAACCGGAAGTGCTCTTTAAGCCATAACGACCTTGGTTACGAGGTGGCAACGACATTCTTAATACAGTGATCTCTTAATGCCGCTTCAGAAAGGTATAGATCATTGAAGGTATCACCCAAGATGTTTGAAAGATCGAACTAAGATACAAATATATTTGATCGAGGGAATCTTTTCCTGGGTTGTAACTCAAAACTGGTAGAAATATTATCAGCATCTTGTAGAAAACACTGTGCTGGGTATGTGGTTGTCACCACGTAACCAAGGACGTTCTAGCACTGGGTTTAGCAGCGTCTTACTGCAGTCACACTTGGATCAAAGTAGCTTTGGGTCTCTATTAAGCAAGCAAAAGGGCTCCCCAAGAAGAGGAAAGAGCTCGCCGAGTTGGTCTGACTCGTCTTCGTAACAGTAAAGGCCACTGTTGGAGGAAATTATAGATACAAGCTCAGAAATCCGTCAAGCGCCGACAGAAGCTTCATCAAAACTGTAGTAACTTTGAAACTCTTTAAAAACTCATCTTCATAAAGTTGACTTCTGAACGCGATTTCGCTAGCTTATATACGCTCTCTAGTAAGCGCCGCTCCCTAGTAAGCACCGCTCTCTAGTAAGCCCCGCTCCTTTTTCTACTGCAGCAACTTTTAAAAAATTAAACATTGGATGAGTGCCCCTTCAAGAGCAGCACTTGAGCTAACTGTTTTGTATTACAACCATCATTCATTTTTGTGTCAACGTCTGTTGTGCCGAAAGCATATTTATAGAATAAATATGTCCTGCATCAATAAAGGTTGAAAAAATGAACTTCAGGATTTGATTTTTAAAAAATTGAATAACTACTTAAAACATGACATGTAACTTATAATAGCGAAGTTCCTTTGTGTGTTCTTTAACTTTATAATATTTTAGTTGATTTGTTTCTCTTTGATGAGCCAAGCTCTCGGGAAATGCCGTACATAAAAACTAAAACAAATAGGCACCCTAGATCTTAGAGAAACTTTAATACTCTGGGCAATTCCTTTACCTTTCTGCTCGTTCGGACACAGCCCTGCTGATAGTGATACGTCATCCAATGCCAGATCTCCGGTATAATGCCGACCTCTGACTGCCTCGATCACGATCTTCAAGGGAAAATGTAAATTGGCATAGCATTACATTCTTCTTCCAACCCAAAAATGTTCTATTACTACAATCTTCGAGAAGAGAGGATTTGAAATGTTAGTTTTGAAAAGAACACTAGAGAAATAGAAAATAGATCACCACCGGGGATCGAACCCGTGGTTAGTGTGTATGTGCAAAGACAAGGCCAAATATTTCAAACAAAAGAGTACCAATTAGCCACACTGCTGTTAGGAAATTCACACTTCATTTAGAGTACCCTTTGTTCCAGCTTAGCCTATTCATGAAATAATCCGTTATCAAACTGTCTAAACCACTTTCAGGGATTTTTTAGGTTTTTTAGAGCAGCCCCATCCAGCCGTCGAGTTTCTTCTATTTGGGGAGATTGAGCCCTGGTTTCTTATAAACTGGTTTCTTATAATAAAAAATTAGTGTAAGCCTACAGAAATATGAGGAGGATCCACTTCAAAGGCCATTATGAGAAGGTGGCAAAAGTTTGTAGTGACGTTGATGAAAACAATTGACATCCTAAGTTTCTCTGCCATGGTATACCTTAATAGGTCAAATTAAGCCGCGTACATATGTAGGCCGCACCTTCAAAAATGCGGCCTAATAAAAACGCGGCTTAATTTTTTGTAGGGAAAGCAAGGAGAGAAGAGGAACTGCCATTGGACCCATTTGCATAGATTTTTAACATGTCCGTTGACTCTTGCGGCCTAATTAAAACCCCTTAAATGCTAATTTTTGTCTAGTGCGGCCCAATTAAAGGGCGGCTTGATTACATACGCGGCTTAATATGATGTAATAAGGTAATGGCTAGCAAAGACGATGCGACGCTAAAGGACAGTATTTCATTCCTCTTGGTCCCATGTTCTTACCGTTGAGGCTTTCATTCTATGTCATGTTGGGGAAACGGATTAAGGGGGAGGCAAATGTAACAAACAGTTAACAAAAAACAGAATCTTACCCTAAATGGCTTGTGAATGTCAAACGAAACTTGCCCGGCGTGCCATTTTTTCCCTTGATCTCCCTTTTCGCGGAACAGCTCCTTTCGCCCTTGGCCTTTTACTTGTATATGTATTCTCAATTCTCCCATATCTCTACCCAACATGTGATAATGAAAGCGGAAGCAAGTTCGCGGCACTCGCACCACTGGGCTGATTAGCATCGCCTTGTCGTAGCGACGTCGGCGTTCCTTGTAGTCATCGGATGCCTCAATGAAGACGTACTGACCTGTAAATGAAACGAAAAATGTAGATTTGTACTGTTAAGCACAATATTTTATAATGCGCTTCGAAATAATGGCGTTGCGGAAAGGCTAACCTCCGAGAATCAAATGACTGGGTGCAGATAGCTGACCTTCAAATTGCGCAGAGCTGGATGGAGGTAAATACTATGGCGACAACAAACTATAGGGAGAACGCCAAGAAGGAAACTACAATTTAGACAACGTTTCGTCTTTTCTGTAAGACTTCGCCAGGTCCTTGTACACTGGAGGTTAAAACGTTGTAACGTATTCAGGTGCTCTGTTGAGAGTATGTAATACGGTAGGGAATCACATGTCCTGAGCGACGATTTTGGGAGATAGAGTGAACAGTTTCTTTCTTCGCTACCTTAAACCTTTCCCAGTTAGTGCGAGGTACTCATTTATGAGCTGGGTATGCAACTGGAGTTTCAGATTGACGGTAGGGCGAGGGCTTCAACCATCAGTCCTCCGCTTACTAGACTTGCTCTCTAAATTCTGAGCCGAGTCCACTCCCAACAAAATAAGATGTGTTTTTCTATAGGGGCGCTAGAGAAATGATAGTCGATAAATTTTCTCGGTAGATAATACCAGCTAGTATCTAAAGCTTACACAAACATATAACCAAGATGTCTCTCAGATAAGGTGTCATTTCCTGTTGTTTTATCCCTAATTTGTAAAAGATGCGCTCTTTTACAACTTAACATGTCTATCCAAAAGCGTTACAATATCAGCGAACTCATCTTGCAATTTCACAATCGATTTACAAACGACAAGTCGTCACGTCTATTTTGGAGTCGTGTAGTTTGTTTGCGGTACAAAACAAGAATATTGCACGAAATGGCAGAAGCATGTACTTAAAAGCATTTTACGTCTGAAACTCTTAAGGTACGATCGTCAGAAATGATCGAAATATAACGTATGAAAGGATAAACCCAACCAATCAGAATTTAGATTGCCTGAATGGCTTTCGTTTTTGACCAATAGGCGTCCTCTACAACTACATTAATCGAATAGACCCGATAAGAAAACGAATTCTTTTGTCTGCGTGGCAAAGAATTTCTTGCCTTTATATGGACTGCCTCTTGAACTGACTTCAAATGAAATGCCGACCTGGCCTTTCCAGTGATACGGAGGCAATCGTCCGTGTACACTTTGGCATACTCTTGGGTTTTAAGCAAGCGCAGCCCTATGTCAGAGTCACATAGCTGAGTGTTGTTTTTGGTCTTTGAAAGCCGAGGTGGTTTTTTCCTTTTAGCAGATGATTTTTGGCGAATAAACGATCGTTTCATACTACCAGAATATTCTAATTTTCAGTGACACAGCAATTAAATAAATGTAAAACCTGAGGCACCACAATATCGGGGAACTCAACCCACAATTCAAAAAAGTGATTTATAATCACCAGTCATACATATTTATGGTCCTGTTCTGGCTTTATACTCTCCCACTTTCCTAAACTTTACTAGTCTCACCTTTCTCGTTTCTCTTGGTATGATCAAAATCTGGCCCCGTGCTTGAACTCGGTGTTTTTCCTCTGTTCAATTTCCAGTCAAATTCATCGCCGACCTTCGTGTTCACCCAATTACATAATCCATCTTCAAAAGTACAATTAACGGTGTTCCGTTTCTGATTCACTGAAAAATAAAAATAAGAAGGAAAAATTATTATGTGTATATATTGTTGTTGTGATAGTTGGTAGAGCAATATGTTTGATTACTAGGCATGCAAGACATAGCTCACAGCACAACACCCTCTCTGAATACCGTAAATGCTCCATTTAGGTTATCTACAGAATTAAGTTTTACAGGGAGTTTTAATCGAGATAGGTGCTAAATCGAGAGGGACGCCTATTTAAAAAAACTGAACCTTTGGCACCAAAGAAAAAAAATTTCAATAAAGTAAATGTTGCATAAAGATAAATATGATGTTTACGTTTCAATGTCTACCCCCGGGGAGCCTATTCGAGAGGGGCGCTTGTTAAAATATTGGTTGAAGGAAGGGGCGATTAAACGAAAGGGGCGCTTGTTAAAAA
>JAAAKM020001602.1:0-10550 GCA_010016025.2 Alatinidae sp. Z8VKAUB7J3 | reverse complement strand
CTTCCAGTATATGTAACAGTTATTATCTTGTCAATAACAAGCTTTTTTTAACTTTCCAAGCTTATTTTTCAGAAAACATGTCAAAGTGAATTTATTGGATACTTTCCTAATGGCTACAGACATTTGAAAAGACACTGAAAAATTTGACACCCATACAAAAAGTTTACACAAAAAATGTTAAGTGTTCTTCTTACTATCAATAATGATGTACAAGTATTATCCAATCTTAAATGGAGCGACCACATTATTGCAGTAATCTTATAACGTTTCAGCACCTCAGTTGTACTTAGATAACTTAAGAATGTTAAATTTAGAAAACGGTTAGTGGAGTCTTTGGTCTTGTCAAGAATATATTACAGTGACGCTTTTCTTTGTCCTTATAATTGCATACTCTGAGATATTTAGATCTTTCTCTACTTTATTCTTTAGTATTCCGCAACAAATTGCAGAATGAACTGTCTGCCTTGTAGCAGCTCCAAAGATGATTGGTCACTCTTCTTACTTCCTCCCGAGAACAGGTACACCATTCTGTTATATCACGATAGGACTATTATATTTTACCTCATCTGTCTATTTTCCCACATTAAAGTGTTATCATAAACAGACACCGATATCAAATCTAAGGGAGACGATACAATCAAAATTAATTTCAGGTAACGTCATCAGGCTTATTATTCCGATAATATGGCTAGACTTCATCAGATACAAATGAAGAGCTTGCAGTCTTTGTTGCTGTCTTAAGCGTCTTTGTAGGAAAAACGAAAAGGGAGGAGATAGTGATAAGACAGTTGAAAACAATAATCTTAATAGATATCTAGCCTAAACTTTACAAACATGTTTACATGCTTTACCAATAAAGCAAGTAGACTGAGAATTATTGGAAGATTTGCTGGAAAAGATGTTTGATGCATGACATTACAAAAGTCATCCTTGTTTCGTTATGGTGCTTTGAGCCATTTCCAAACGTGCTTATTCGTCTTGAAACTTAATTTATTCCTGATATTTTTGTACTTAAAATTGTGTTGAATTGCATTCCTCAGTACGCTGTTTGTAATGGCGAAGTTATGCTTCCAGTTTGACTTCGAATAAGCAATTAGTCCGCTGAATTCAGTAAAATCTTGCCAATCAGAAAATACATTTTCTTAAAACTACATAGCCTTTCTAGAATTTAATTTTAGCAAAAACAAGTCTATGAATAAAGTTTCTGCAGCAAAAACGCATGGACATCTAAATAATAGCATCTAGCAAAAATTATTTTGGACCTTTGAAAAAGATGGGATATTGATTTTGCCATACGTTTCACTCAGACCTTTTCTTGTTTTTCATACTTCACACACTATGGGTCTCTGACGACACCTAGTTTGTGCGAAGTTGAAAAGCCATATTTCAGGATGCTCTCAAGAGAAAAGTAAGTAGACGGCAGGTTTACATATATTTCTCTCAATAGGTTTGTTTTGGTTTTATCAACTTAGTAATTGTCTCTTCATGCCATTGCCATCATAGTATATTTTCAAACTTCTCTAAATAATTATCCACCCTTTTTCTTTTGCCTCGTAGACTTCGCACCATTCTAAAAACTGTATCATCCAGCAAATGGTTTGATTATATCATTTTGATTCTAATACTGTTCAGCTGTGTGCTACTGGCAATGGAAACACCAGATCTTAAGCCAGAGAGTGAGGTATGTATTCCACACGAATTATATAAAAAAGAACATAGTTGACACGTGGCCACCACACTTCACAACCTAACAATCGTTTTTCTACTACAGTAAATGCAATTTTTTTGTCCTTGGTCGATAATCTTAAAGGTGAATTTGCATCCAAAAGGGCCACATGTTGTAAACAACGCGTTCCAAGCTCCACAACAAAAGTTTAGGTATCTATGCCCCAGCCTTAAATGAAACCACCTTGATGTATTGTGATTAACACCTGTACACCACTTAACTCCACAGACAAAATACATTAATTGATTTGTAATTATTTGAAACCACCTGTCCGTAGTACCTAAACAACACTTAGCGGATGCATTTTCCTTGCATGTTGTGGAAACTCTTTCGTTTCTAAGGTAGATACAAGGCGACTATTGTAAAGCTTGTGACTAAGTAGTACTAACGATTATGTTATGATTATGTGCATTTATCTGATGATTTGATATGTGCCGCTACACTTAAACTAAAGTTATGTTGCTATTTGCAAAGACGTAGTAACGCAGAAAATGTTTATGGCAGATGTTGGTAGCAGAGATACACATGTCTGGTTTACAGAAGATCATAACGTTTGATACCATGAATACAGTCTAAGCCCTTCTGTCAATTTTTATAGTATCATTTTGTACGTTTGGTCTATAAAAATAACTTAAATCGTTACTATACTTCATTAACAGTGCAACATTTGTCAGCAGGGGTTGCTAATACTCCAACCATCATTTGTCTATCAGTTAAGCTATTTGGTAGCTTTACAGTTATTCACAGTCAGGCCTATTTTCATCAGGAGACCTCCAATACTCATTGACTTTTACTTACTCTTTTGCAGTTGCAAACAAAACTCTTCACTGGAAACATTACGAAATGTCTAATAAATATTAGCATATATTTTGAACAACATTTTTCCTCCTAGACACGAAAATTCATCGACACTTCCATGTTTGTCCTGACCTGGATCTTTACTGCTGAAATGGCTATTAAGGTAATGTACATCAATGCTGAGACATTGAGAAGTACTTTCTTATCTGCGCTTCAATTTGAGACAAACAGTACATTATCTTTCGTACGTAACAAGGGCAAGAGATATGCACCAAGATATGTGACTCGTAATCTCCCAGCTGTATAGATTGTAGATGGCTTCACGTCATTTCCAGGATCCACCAATACGGATTGAAAAAAATTTCAATTGAATTAATAAATAATATTCCAGTTAACATACGAAACTTTCTAGCCAAGATTTTGGTCAAGATAAGGAAAGTGATTTACCAAGTGAATTACAAATTTGGGATTTATTATTGAATTACCATGTTTTAGTTGGTAGAGCCGCGCATAGCAATAGCTTCTTTGTATTCCAACCCTCTTCTTACCATTCTTCTATGTGTCTTTTTATATTTTAAATTTGCAAACTTCCACCAGAGAAACCTAATTTTAGATGAGACTTTGATAAATATTCCTCCGTGAGGTAAAAACTGGGCATAAAATTGCTTTCATAACATTCCAACTATTATCCAGAGGAGATGATATAAAATTATTGGTTTAAAAAAGATACTAGAAAAATAGAAATTATAACATCACAGGAGTCTCCATAATAATTTTTTCAAATTTTACTGGCCAGATTGACTAGCCAGATCGCAGTTCTTCCTTTGTCACTTCATATTGTACAGAGACAAAGGTCTGCTCATTTCACGGAGACTAGATGTCGATGTCCACTGGGGAATGATTTGGAACTTATGCAGAGACTGGAGCAGTAAAATAACATCGGAGCTCACCTACCTCAGTTTGTAAAGCAACCGACTTGAGCGTGTGGGTTACACGATAGAATCCCGTTAGTGACATATTTCTTTACTAACTCTTTAAATCTGAAAATTCAAATTGAAAGTGCAGTGTCGAAACGGTTAGATTTTTACAGATCAATAAAAGCCAGAAACCTTAATTATATTGCATTTAATAGTGCCTAGTATTAATTTTGTTGTGAAAAAAATATTGTAGTTATTAGAATCACGTTCTGTTCCCTTTACTATTATCAACAGATGATTACTATGCCCTTACCAACATTCTTCCAAACACTCATATTGTTAAATTTCCCGAAAGTAATTAGTACCAGAGTATTAGGCCCCATGAGCATTTGCAACCTTTATTTGTATTATTGTGAGTTGGAAAATACAAATACTGTTTTCAGCTAAGTTACTTATTGTATTCACCTTTGCTTATTGTGAATATCAATTTTTTATACATTTGCAGGTTTTGGCATTTGGTTTTATCATTGGAGAAGAGTCATATCTAAAGAGTGGCTGGAATTGTTTAGATGGTCTGCTGGTGCTGTTATCTTGGGTTGATATCTTGGTGACATTTGTAACTTCAAATAAACAAACAGAAATATTGAAAGCCTTAAGAGTTCTTAGAGCAATGAGAACATTACGTCCACTCAGGTAAATGATTCTCGTTATACGTTTAATATAATCTTACCGAAAGGTAGGCAAACAAAGACTGCATATTTATAATTTTTTTATTTCTTTGTTGCACATTTCTCATAATCTAGCTTTAATTTAATCCAGGTTGAGGAACGTTTTCTCCCTGCTTGTATTGCATCTATGGAATCTAAGGAAGTCAATCCCTTAGAAACCAGCAGCTGCGAATCCAGCTTTGGCTAAGTTCTCTAGAAATACTATAGGGAGAGAATTTATCCTTTACAATTTAATGATGTCAACAGTAAGCTATATGACAATCTGCCAAGGTGAGAAATTTAAACTTAATATTCTTGTAGAATTCTACCTGAACTATCTAAAAGTAATATTTCCTATATACAAACCTCAATGTGCGACACCGAACGGAAAGAACTAAAGTCTTATGTCTCCCTAAACTTGGATAAGGGAGGATACTGGGCCTCTTCCTTGATACTTTTTTTTGTGTCTTAACTTTAGCAGTACTTGGGTGATTTACTTCCAATTTTACGAAAGATCTTATAGTCTTGAACCCAAAGACTCCTTCTTGTATAATCTAAAGTAAAAAGAAGAAGAAGAAGAAGAAGAAAAAGAAGAAAAAGAAGAAAAAGAAGAAGAAGAAATGAACAAGGCTAATATATTTTGAATAAAGCAGCTTGCGATACTCTATATAAAAAATCTGAATGCGCAGTTCTTTTATCGTTCTATAAGCTCTAAGTATAAATTATACATGAACAAGGGCTTGTTCAATTGAGTTTAAATGCCCACAAAATTGGGTTGCGCTGCCATGTAACTTCTCTAATATTATCACTAGTGCGTTTCTTTAAACGCTCATGGAGACCCCTCCCAGGCCGTATGACCAAATTAGTAGTACTTACAGGTTTGTAAGTGTATTTATGGCTGAGCAAACACTGATTACATACAAACATATAGCAGACTCTGGTTAATTGGAAAGTGCAATGCCATTTCCAAGGTCGAAAGAATTTTAAAATCTTAAATTCCCTGTTTCAGCTTTGGCTGAAGGTTCAGATTAATAAATAAGGTCATTCCGAGAGGGACATTTTAAAGCCATTAATAGCGGAGACGAAGTGGGTAAGACATATGTAATAATCTTCCGGGCTTACTTTCTGAGCACGAAAAATTCTAAAACATTTATAAATCGGTTCGACCGTGCTTATAACCTTATCGTCATATTACCTTCAAAAATTTTTAATGAAGAACCGTTTTTGTGGGTATTTGTCTTGCCGACATATGAAACAACGGGTTTTCATTTGGGGCTAGTAGCATCACTGCACACCCCATGTAATCACATCCCCACTTCCATTATATAGGACGCTTAAACGGTTCTGCTTTATATACTATAGTAGTTAACATAAGAAGATAATATTATACATACACAGCAATTCTTGAGCATCTACTCGTTTCATTAAGAGGAATTATAACCAGCAAAGTAATGTCTCTTTGACTAACACCTTATTTCAATAAAATCTTCAAAGGCAACTTTACACTTGCTGCCATAGCAAGCTGTTGGCATTATGGTCACAGAGCGGGGTTGACTCTATTTGCTATGGGGAGCTTGTAGTGCTCGAGACAATTTGTCTATAATCTTTGATGTACAAATCAGTTTTGACAGAGATTTTGCGACTTCTCCTTAAATAAGAGTTATCAAGAATGATTTAAATAATCTTAATTTATTTAAACAAACCCTGCAGGATCTATAATTTGAACAACGGGTATATAGAGTTGCAGAATTAATCTTTATTTTTTGTATTTTATGAGCACTATGCAATATTTTTGGATCATATATATTTAGGGTCTTTAAGAAACTTTATTTTACCTTTCATTAGCCAGCTATGACCTCATAACTTTATTTACAATACCGCGTCATCATTTTTTAAACTAAAACTTCGTATCACAAAAAATGATGTTGTTTGTCAAACTTCTTTTCAATAACTCTTAGAAACTTATAAATAAACTCGCCCAAGAAATTTCCGTAAGATATGATAAGTAATTTTATAAATAACTATGTTCTTAGCTCTAAGACTCACCTTTCTATAGAGTTACCGAATTCTGATTAATGAAAAATAACAATGGTTCTCAATATCTGGAAACCTCCAACATTTCAGCAAAGATGTATAACATGTATTGTGATACCGTATAAGAAGAAAAGGCATAATAGGTACCAAATATTCTCACATGTAGTCTATCAAAACTCAATTTTCTCACTTTTCCTAACAGTTGTCTCGATAATGACGTCATCATTGTGCCCCATAATAATTTGTTTTGGACGAAAAAAGCATTTTCTTGTAGACCAGAGGCAATTAATGTTTCCACCAAGTTTTTATAGCCATACCTTGAGTCGGTTTCTGAGATATTAACAGGGACACAAAAAGACTCCCCTTTAATCACAAAGACCAACAAGCCGATACGTAATAGCTTTCAAATTGGTTGCATTGTTTATCTAACGAAGCTACGTATCTACCACCCAATCACGATGAATTATTCTCAGCGGAAATTGCTATTCACAAGAAGTTTGGGACTGCATCCTGATAACTCATAAGTTTTAGGCACAGCTCGTCACTATTAAGTGGAAGCTCTATTACCCAGAGTCAAATTCCGCAAAGCAAGCTGTATTCAGAGATCTGTGAAAAGCAGGAGTAAAAAGGCACATAAATCCTAGCAATTTTAACCATTTGTTTGCTTTTACGTTAGAGTTTCAAAATATTTATTTTTTGTCTTTTAGGATGATCCAGCGAGCACCTGGGCTTAAACTCGTTGTTCAGACTCTGTTGTATTCACTAAAGCCTATAGGAAATACAGTTTTGATAGCTGCTATTTTCTTTATAGTATTTGGCATTTTAGGAGTTCAGGTAATATATTGTGCTTTGTCTTTTAATGCCTAATAACAACTTACTTTCAATAATTTTTTAGTTTAAATAATTGTTCAGTTTCAATAATTGTTTAGTTTCAATATTTGTTTAGTTGCAACAATTGCCTAGTTCTAATAATTGTTTAGTTTCAATAATGAGGGTTGTATGAGGGTTCTGTAGAGAGTCTGGCCCAAAGGAATGGTTTTTGCTGCTTTTCTTCTAGAAATACTACGCCTATTAGGCAGAAAATGATTGTCTATTTGTTACGATCCTTAACAGCTCACGGATCCCTAAAATATCATTGGCTAATCCCTGAGGCGTCCTTTGGCCCCAGGTTGCGGACTATAATCTTATGTTAAGGCTTTAGTAAGAGTTCATGACAAAGGAGAAGTGAATCATAACATATAAATTCCATTAAGTAAGCTGTTATTGCCATCAAATGTAGCAGTGCTGGCTAGACACAGGTTGTGCTCTTTGCTTTTACTTTTAAACTTTTCCTATTTATCAGTTCGAAGTAATATCTTTCTTACTGTTTGTTTAGAATTATTGGTTGTTTTTTAAACGTTATACAATATAAAGGTATACGACAACAACGAAAAAACAACGAATAATGTTTCGGTGCTTAAAGTACGTCTTGGGGGTGAGATACAACAGAGAAAATTTCTCAGTAAATGAGATCCGAGTACAAGTCAATGTATCTGTCTGTAATGTTTGAATCTCCATTAGCAACAAAGTGGGAAATAACTGCAATATTTGTCATTTTATTTTAGCTGTTGAAAGGCAAGTTTTTTTACTGCGAGGGAGCAAATTATGTTACAAACAAGACGGAATGCGATGCTAATCCATATGGCACGTGGGATAACTACCAATATAATTTTGATAACTTGCCAGGGGTAAGTATTGAGAATTAAAACGTAAATTGTAATAACATAAATACAAATGTTTTTCTGTACTTGATCGTTATCTCGTCATATATGATGCTAATAACTCAGTTCCTCAGGTCGGTATCGACATGTCATTCTATTTACTTAAAAATAATTTATTTAATGATAAAAGAGACTGCTTCCGACCAATGATAAAAACGTAAAACCTTCAGCTTAGTGAACAGCATACAACATATTGTGAGGTATGGTATCAAATGTAATGTGTCTTTTTTATCCTAAGATGGAATTCTTATGAAATATACACTCAAACCAGCCTTCATTGGTATTAAAGCGTATAGAAAATGTTTACAATATTTTCATTATATAATGGTTATCTGTATCTCTCTAGTTTTTTTACAATAATTTGCTTAAGAGCAAACTACAAAATTGTTCAAGTGGTCTGAATGATTATAATACTGCTTTGTTACCATTGAATAACATCTTTCCAGTATTGTAAATCAGACCTTTAGATAAACACTGGAGTGGAGACCATTGAGATATGTACTAGAGTTCTTAATGATCCAAATAGCTTCATAAGCCAACTATGCGCATGCGTCAAATATGCTATCGTTATCTGCTTCCAAATATACAAATATTTAAAATATTGAAAACCTTTAATTTATAGGCCTTAGTGTTAACGAATTATGTAATAATTTATCCACCACCACCTGAATTCTTGACATGAATACACTCATGATGGAACAAAATCCGTTTCTTTAGATTATCTCAAAGTCGCTACTGACTCTAACAGCAGGAAAACTCTGTTTGCACATTACACATTCATATTGATGAAAAACACCCTTTTGATAGTTTGCATTATCTTGTTTGCCAAAAGACTCCCATTGTTCCCTCTGTATTGCTAAATGACAATATACAATACTTTGGATATCTTGGATAAAATTTATACACTTTGTTCAAAAATCATAACAAGAATATTTGTATACAAAATCATGAATACATTCATTGAGAGGAGAGGGTTTGAAATGTTAGTTTTGAAAAGAACAGTAGAGAATTAGAAAATATGTCACCACCGGGGATTGAACCCTTGACCCACGCATCGGTCACGGGTTCGTTCCCAGGCGGTGACATATTTTCTCATGCTCTAGTGTTCTTTTCATAAATACATTCATTACATTAGGTATTGTGCGTCTAAGGAACTTACAAATACCATAATCAGGTGACAAGTTGCTTCCTACTATCAGATTGTGCTTGGTCCTTATAGTAAAATAAAAAATTCGCTTTCTACGTCGTTTGTCTATTGCAAATTCTAAACAAACTCTTGACAATTTTGCTCGTGTAAAGGAAAAGAAAGCCGTCTAAGACATGATGACGTAAAAGCAATTTAAGGAGGATACCAGATCGTCGTACAAGCTGTAAACCATACACTTCTAAGCCAAAATTGTCACTTTAGATGTGTCCATTACTATCAAGCATAGTTGTCAAGGCATAAAGAAATTTGGAAATTTCCTAATTGTGATTATGGTGGTTGAATAGACAATGCAGAACCTTACAAAGGCATTCCTTAGCAATAATAATGTGCTCCCATGAGGGCATGGAAATGGACTACAGCATAATTAATACCAGACAGCTGTCTCTTTGTGTTATACCGCTTTGTACATTCAATTTCTTCTGCTCAAAATTAAACTGCATTTCTTCAACAAGATTGCCGAACTTAGTTGCAGGTTAGATTGAAAATTGAATCCTTCATTGAAATAAGTAGATGGTACTTTTGCGGCACCTAAGATATGAACTCATGATTGACAGATTGTTGAAGAATATTTGGAATAATGGAAAGTATGGACACAAGTCACATTTTCTCTGGGGAAAAGTTTGGTTGAGTAACAGATTCACTTTGCTAAACCTTTTTGTCAAATACTGGTAATAGCAATCGTATTGAGTGAAGTAGGAGGAATTTTATCGAAATTTGTTTGGGAAAGGAGAAGACCAAAACACACTGTAAAAGATCATTTGCTCGTAAGCGACACATTTCTGGCACTACCGTTCTTGAAAGAGAAGCACAAGATGCGTAGAAGAAACGAAGTTACTAAACATTATTTGATGAGCTTTTGGTATATTCTACCGTTGTCAAATCATAAAATTTTACTTCATAAAACACGCTGGGTTAAGACCACATCATAAACAATAGTCTACATTAATAACTAACAAAAGACATACTAAAAGAGGAAGAGGGGAGTTGAACTTTTGTTTACATTAAGTGAATAGGTACGTTTAGACAAAAGATTACTTTCTTTGAGCAACAGCTTGTATTGTGAAGAAGCTGAGGTGAGAAAATTAAAGTGAGAGGTAGAGAATGGGCGAGAACAGGGTTGAGCATGTAGACGAATACTGGAAAATAGAGGGCTAGAAAGCGTCTTTCCAGTTAAATGTGAAACCCCCAGATGATCCGACAATCGTCTGTAACATTGACGTATTGTCTGACCTAAATACAACACTGCAGAGAAACGACCCTTTAAATGGTAAACTACACCTGACCCTAGATTTTGGAAGTCCTTAAACTGAAAAACGTTAGATAGTCAAAAATAGGAAAGGAAGATGCAACGAATGTTAACATGAGGATAAGCAGAAGAAATGAGTTTATTAAGTTATGTGC